>ML390686.1:0-12636 GCA_005239525.1 Nicotiana knightiana
GAATAATGTCACTTTAATTGGAAAAACTCCCGTACCCCCTTTGGGGCGTATAAAAAAAGGAGGAGTGACAGCTCTGATAAGAGTCATCAATTTTTCTCGTTGTTGAAGAAGAAAAATAACTTCACATAGACTCCGAAATGCCAACGGTCCTTGGAAGAACATAAGGGATACTTGTCAATCTCGCCACTGCTTCACACGTCGAGGGCATACAAATAGTTGTACTTATATTTGGAAGTACCAGAGATAGCGGTAAGTGGAGTCCTAGTTCGGGAAGAACAAGGTACATAATTTCCGATTTATTATGTTAGCCGGACCTTGGGTGAGGCTGAAACTAGATATCCCCACCTAGAAAAATTGGCGTTCGCTTTGTTAAGCGCCTCTAGGAAACTGAAACCATACTTTCAGTGTCGCCATATATGTGTTATGACAACTTACCCACTGCGAAATATAATGCTTAAACCCGAGCTATCCAGACGATTGGCCAAATGGGCCGTAGAAATCAGCGGGTACGATATTGAATACCGACCTTGGACAGCCATTAAGTCTCAAATTTTGGCTGACTTCGTGGCTGACTTCACGCCAGACGTAATACCCGAGGTCGAAAAAGAGTTGTTGGTAAAATTGGGGACGTCCTCGGGAATCTGGACCCTCTTTACGTACGGTGCATCGAATGCAAAGGGGTCCGGACTTAGCATCGTACTGAAGCTACCCACATGCAACGTGGTTAGACAACCCATTAAAACTGTGAAATTGACTAACAACGGGGTCGAATATGAGGCCATGATTGCAGGTCTCGAACAAACCAAAAGCTTGGCGGCGGATTTGATCGAAGCTAAGTGTGACTCCCTCCTTGTGGTGAATCGGGTTAACAGAACGTTTGAAGTCAGAGAAGAACGAATGCAAAGGTACCTAGATAAGTTACAAGTAACATTACATCGGTTTAAAGAATGGACTTTGAAGCACATACCTCGAGATCAAAATAGTGAGGTCGATGCCCTCGCAAACTTAGGGTCGTCGGTCAAGGACGACGAGCTCAACTCAGGGGCCGTTGTGCAACTCAGGAGGTCAGTAGTCGAAGAAGGTCACACCGAGATAAACTCCACAAGCTTAATTTGGGATTGGAGAAATAAATACGTAGAGCATTTGAAGACCGGGAAACTTCCCTCAGATTCAAAAGAATCGAGGGCCTTGCGCACAAAGGCAGCCCGATTCACCTTGTCCGAAGATGGAACCTTGTTCAGAAGAATGTTCAATGGTCCACTAGAAATATGTTTGAGATCGGGAGAGACCGAGTATGTTCTGAGGGAAGTTCACGAGGGATCTTGCGGAAATCATTCAGGCTCCGAATCATTGGTTCAAAATGTAATCAGAGCCGGCTATTACTGGATCCACATGAAAAAAAATTCGAAGGAGTTTGTTCGAAAGTGTGACAAATGCCAAAGATATGCTCCAATGATTCATCAATCCGGGGAACTGCTGAATTCAGTCTTGTCACCATGGACATTCATGAAGTGAGGAATGAACATTGTTGGCCCTCTTCCATGGGCACCAGGTAAGGCTCAATTTATCTTACTTATAACTTACTATTTTTCTAAGTGGGTTGAAGCACAGGCATACTGTCACGACCCAAATTTCCCCTCCATTGGGTATCGTGATGGCACCTAGTCTTAAGGACTAGGTAAGCCTGACATTCATGGAATAGCAACAATAATAAATAAAATCTAATATTTTTTGAAAAAGGATTCTTTATATAAAAGCATATTCCAAAAACCTGGTAGTACAAGTCATAAGCTCTATAAAGAGTTTACTACAACTTCTAAATACAACTGTTTGGAAGTAAGTGAAAACAGTGTAAATACAGAATAGGAAGGTGACTCTGAAGCCTGGAAGCGCAACGATAGGTTACCTTGAGTCTCCTCAGCAAGAGTCCGCACAGCTACCAACGATCAATACCTGGATCTGCACAAAAATGTGCAGAAGCGTGAATGAGCGCACCACAGCGGTGCCCAATAAGTATCAAGACTAACCTCAGTGAAGTAGTGACGAGGACTAGTCAAGACACCCACTGGTCTAATAAATCAACAAGCAAATATAGGAATGACATGGCATGACACCTATCTAATGACTACACAATATAGTTAACAGCATAACAGCTACAATGCGGAAGGAAATACAGCAATTAACGACGGAACATAATAATAATACACAGAAGGATGGACGGGAACACAACCCAAGTCCGGAAACCACAACGCAATAAGGACAAGTAGTAACTCAACACTGCATTAGTCTCTGCACCAGGCCTTAGCCACAAATACCATTAAAACGGTCAAAATCTTCGAGTGTAAACTTTCACCCGCAGGTTTCTAGATTGAAAGCTTTAAGGTAATATCCCTTTTAAAGGGAAATTCTTTTGAAATATAATATTCCCAAGAGATGTCTCTCAGACATAGTTTTCTTCAAATAAAAGCTTTTCAAATATACTTTTCCGAAGAAAGTGTCCTTTAAACATAGTTTTCTTCAACATAAACATTTTCCAAATATTCTTTTCCGAAGGGATATCCTTCAACATAGTTTTGTTTAACATAAACATTTTTCAAATATTCTTTTTCCAAAGGAATGCCCTTCAACATAGTTTTATTCAGGATAATTATTTTTCAAATTGGACTTTCCAAATAATTGTATTTCAAACATAATTCTTTTGATAAAATCTACCAGGATCTCGTCCCGTAGTTTCGAATTAATCACACAATACAGAGGATCTCCCGGAATACGTCTGTAGTCCCAAAGTAAATATGCAGTACAGGGGGGATCTCCCAGAATACGTCTGTAGTCCCCAATTTAAATTTGCAGTACAGGGGGGATCTCACAGAATACGTCTGTAGTCCCCAATTTAGATATGCAGTACAGGGGGGATCTCCCAGAATACGTCCGTAGTCCCCAATTTAAATATGCAGTACAGAGGGGATCTCCCAGAATATGTCCATAGTCCCCAATTTAAATATGCAATACAGGGGGGATCTCCCAGAATACGTTTGTAGTGCCCAATTTAAATATGCAATACAGGGGGGATCTCCCAGAATACGTCTGTAGTCCCCAATTTAAATATGCAATACAGGGGGGATCTCCAGAATACGTATGTAGTCCCCAATTTAAACATGCAGTACAGAGGGGATCACCTAGAATACATCAGATGTCGCCAATTTAAATATGCAGTGCAACAACCAAAGACAATAATTATAGCAAGGCAGAAAACTCGTACATCACCACATCAAATACAAAGCAACCAGGACAATTACACAAGATACGGCGAATAAATCAATACAAGAACTTCAATTCACAAAGAAACAGTAGAACATCGTTCACAAGGAATAATCACGGCACAAAATACTAAGTGCAAAAGGGAACAACTTGACCAGGGAAAAACAAGACAAGAAACAAATCCACAAATTCAAGTCAACAATAAGAAGACAACATAAGTCAAATAATTCCAAGGACAAATCGACTAATATATAAGATATCTATACCCCTTATGAGGTTTAGTAAATTATGAGGGATATCAACAATTTAATTAATTATAGGTAGCTTACGAAAATATAGCATGATGATAGAGAGGTAAAACCTTTGGTTAAGTCAAATCAGAGTCAAGTAGGCGGTAAGGGTGGATCCTAAAGCAATTAGTTCTAATCAAAGCATGTAGAGATGAAACTAGCAGATAATAACTCAAGCGTATCAAGATCAACTTCATACAGGGTGAATATAAGGACCTAAGAACCCTAAAAGGTCAACCTTCTACAAATAAGTCCGAGCACACACTCGTCACCTCACATACATGGACTAAAATCAACATAGAAGACTCAAATCCTAAGGGTAATTTCCCCACACAAGTTTAGGCAAGATACTTACCTCAACCGCTCAAATCAAACTTGAAATCACGTTCTTGCCACGCGTATCTGACTCCAAATGGCCCAAATCTAATCAAATCAATAGCATCGTAAATAATACTACAAGCAACTAGTTTAACTAATATATTTGAAGCTAAGACATGAAATTAGGAAAATTTCCTAAAACGTCTCTCGGGCCCACGTCTCGGAATCGAGTGAAAGTTACAAATTTATAACACCCATTCACTGATGAAATCACTCGAACAAGAATCATCGAAAACCACGTCAACATCTCATTAAATTCTCATATTTCTATTTGGGGAACCTTCCTCCCATTTTCATGATTTTTCACCCAAATTCATTGATTAGATTGAACAAATTGCTGTGGATTAATGATATATCAGTGAAATAAGGTTAGGAATCGTTACCTATGAATCTTCTCCTCAAAACCAACTCAAAATCGTCAAATCCCAAGCTCCAAATCATTTTTAGAAAATATGAATTTCAAACCCTCAGATTTTGTATAAACAGCCCAGCAATTCCACACCTGCGACTTATTGGACCGAACCTGTGGAAAATACATCGCAGGTGCGAAAACTCACTAAATGAACTGGGGCCGCACCTGTGATCACTAGGTTGCATCTGCGGCTCCGCACTTGCGGAACCCTATCCGCACCTACAAGCCTGGCTGCCCCTGACCAAAACCATACCTGCGACGCCCTCCACCTCACCTGCGTATCCGCACCTACGGCACCCCATCCGCAAGTGCGAAACACCAGAACCATCAATGTTTTTTTAAGTCCAAAATTATCCCGTTGAGCATCGAAACATCCCCGAGGCCCCCGGGACCTCAAATAAACTTACCAACCCGTCCTAATACCTTATCCAACTTAGTCGAGCCTTTAAAACACATCACATAACATCAAAATCACCAATTATGCATGGACAAGCCTAAGAACTTATGAAATTTCAAAAATCCACAACCGATGTCGAAATACGTCAAAACTAGTCCGAAGGACTTCAAAATTTACACACAGGTCATAAATGACACTACGGACCTACAACTACTCCTGGAATCCTATTTCGAGCCTGATACCAAAATTTCACCTATCGATCAAAATCGCCCAAAATTTTGACTTTCGCCAATTCAAGCATAAATCTACCACAGACCTCGAAAACATATTTCGGACGCGCTCCTCAACCAAAAATCACCGTACGAAACTGATGACATCATCCATAACTCGTTCTAGAGCCGTTTACATAAAAGTCAAATTTCGGTCAAAACTTCACTGTTTAAGCTTCCAAAACAACAGTCCTTCTTCCAATTCGACTCTGAATCATCCGGTAACTGAATCCAACCATGTACGCGGTTCGATGTACACAATATGAAGTTGTTCAAGACCTTACGCCACCGAACAGAGCTTAAATTATCAAAATGACCGGTCGGGTCGTTACATTCTCCCCCTCTTAAACAAACGTTCGTCCTGGAACGTGCCAAGATTCGCCTCGAAGTCTTCAAATCACTGAAGGCACACTTCCAGAATACACCTGCGGGTGATCCCACGTCACCTCAATATACATAAGCCTGACGACACTATGTCAACTACGATTTAGCCTTTCTACTAACACCGATGAGCCTCAGACCCCAAATTCTCACCTTCCCTTCATTTCCAAAAGACCCGATTCTAAATCCATACCCGGTATCAGTCTCAACCAGCAACATCAACTCATTCCTACACCCACAAGGTACGACCACACCACATAACACACCACACATAGGCCCTTAATAACACTTCTAATCACAATAACTGCCCGAAATCAACTCAGCACCAACAAGTAGCTTCATATACGATAGAACTCTGTTTCAAACCTCAATCACACTGATAATAATGCAAGAAACACGAGGACCTCATACTTTGACACCCGAATCACCAAGCCACAACTGACACCATCGGGTACACATCCCGCAAGCTAAAACTCAAGGAGCACAGAACGAAAATGACTGAACATGAAAAGAGGAACACATAAGGAAACTATCAAACAAGCCCAACAGGCACAACTTTTTATCAATGTTAACCTACAAAAAAATATAACAAGGAAATAATTAAAGCACATGAACAAATCACAAGGATCCCATCCTAGTATGATTTCCACCGCGGTACTCAGCCCGGTTCAAACACATCGAATCACGAAGTATCACGAGGGTCTCGCCCTCAATTCTATATCACAAATAGGATATATATCCCTCCAACTGAAACTTTTCATTAGATCGCTCCCTTCAACAAAATTACAACACATGTTGGCTCCCACACCGGTGGAGCATAAAAATCACAGCTCGTAACCACTACACTCAGGAATCACATCAAGCCTACCGTACTGGACAACAGGAATTTACTACTAGTCTCATATCTCTCAATAATGAATAGAAACAAATGATAGAAATGGGCTAACGCTCACAGAATCTCCCAACAGGAGCAAACACGAAGATAGAGTGCAAAGCATGAAACTTACTCATGAATGAAGCGACAAATAAGGGAACTCGTCCCGACCAGCAGAACTATAATGAAATACAAATGGTGCCCCTCTGTAACAAATCAAAACATACATGTACGATAACATCTGGCACAACGGCCTCCAGCCTACTATACGAAACACATCAACAAGCCGGGCCTCCCTCTCTTGGGCGCCCTCTACTCACCTGAATGCCCTGTTGTAACACACCTACCCGAAGCTTGGGAAAATCTCTCACCCTGTGACTGGTATCTCCATACTCAAAACAACCTCTCTGCTGGCGTGGTTGTGGAAACTGTGCGATACGAGTACTCTGAGACCCACGAGCACCTGAAAACCCATGTGAAGCCGGTAATGCAAACTGAACTGGCTGACCCATAAAACCTCTACCATGTCGCACCCTACCTCCAAAATAAGGACCAGCAGATCTCTCCGATCTACGAGGCCTCCTCGCCTCTCTGGACTCTCTCTCTCCTGATCTTGTCTGTTCTCTCGCTCCCGGTCCCACATGCCCTCTAATCGGCGAGCGATCCCTTTCACCTGCTGAAATGACACATACGACTCCAACTCTCGAGCCATGCTGAACCGAATATCATGCCTGAGCCCTTCAATGAATCTACGGACTCGCCCTCTAGCTGTAGTGACTAAGGCAGGTGCATGCCTGGCCAAATCACTGAATCTGATGGCATACTCTAATATTGACATAGTGCCCTAGCACAACTGCTCAAACTCCGTGCGCCATGCATCTCGAAGGGACTGGGGTACAAACTCTCTCAAGAACATCTCTGAAAATTGACTCCATGTAAGTGAAGCTGACTCGGCTGGGCTACCCAACTCACATGCTCGCCACCACTGATAAGCGGCTCCCTGAAGCTGGAACATAGTAAAAGCAACCCCACTTGTCTCAACAATATCCAAAGTGCGGAGGATGCTATGGCACTCCTCCAGAAAACCATGTGAACTCTCTGAAGCCAATCCGCTGAATGTAGGAGGTTATATCTCTTGAACCTTGCAAATCTAAGCTGCTCTCCCTCAGATGTTGCTGCTATGACCATGAGTTGAACTGGAACCACAAGTTGTGTCACTATGACACCTGGACTTTGACCAACGTAAACTCGCTGCTTTGGAGTGTGGACGTTGGGAGGCTGGGCTCCTCCCCCAGTCGGTGAAGTAACTCGTGCAACCTTAACTAACCCCGCCGAGCCAATGTACCAAATGTGCTCAGGAACTGTGCTAAAGTCTCCTGAAGCCCGGGGGTAACAACATGCGCCTTCGGTGCCTGCCCCCGAACTGGAACTGTTGGTGGCTCCTCAACGGCTGCTCTAGTAGGTGGCCTAGCTAGGGCACGTGCTACTCGTCGACCTCGACCTCTGACCCTAGCGACATCTGTCTCGGGGGTAGCATCATCAGGAATTGCGGCTTGTGTCCTCACCATTTTTAAGAGAATAGAATGATAAATTTCAAACTTCAAGGTCAATGAACTCGCACGATAGGAATGAAAGAAATGAAACTGTCCTAATATTTTGGTAGCCTCTCGAAGATAAGTACAAACGTCTCCGTACCAATCCACAAGACTCTACTAAACTCACTTATGACTCGTAGCACCTATGAACCTAGAGCTCTGATACCAACTTGTCACGATCAAAATTTCCCCTCCGTTGGGTATTGTGATGACATCTAGTCTTAAGGACTAGGTAAGCCTAACATTCATGTAATAGCAACAATAATAAATAAAATCTAATATTTTATGAAAAAGGATTCCTTATACAAGAGCATATTCCCAAAACCCGGTAGTACAAGTCATAAGCTCTATAAAGAGTTTACTACAACTTCTAAATACAACTATTTGGAAGTAAGTGAAAACAGTGTAAATACAAAATAGGAAGGTGAATCCGTAGCCTCCGAACGCAGCGGCAGGTTACCTTGAGTCTCCTCAGCAAGAGTCCGCACAACTACCAACGATCAATACCTGGATCCACACAAAAATGTGCAGAAGTGTAGAATGAGCATGCCACAACGGTGCCCAGTAAGTATCAACACTAACCTCAGTGAAGTAGTGACGAGGACTAGTCAAGACACCCACTGGTCTAATAAATCAACAGGCATAAATATAGGAATGACAGAGCATGACACATATCTAATGACTACACAATATAGTTAACAACATAACAACTACAATGCAGAAGGAAATACAGCAATTAATGACGGAACATAATAATAATACACAGAAGGATGGACGGGAACACAGCCCAAGTCCGGAAACCACAACACAATAAGGACAAGTAGTAACTCAACACTGCGTTAGTCTCCGCACCAGGTCTTAGCCACAAATACCATTAAAATGGTCAAAATCTTCGAGTGTAAACTTTCACCCGCAGGTTTCTAGATTGAAAGCTTTAAGGTAATATCCCTTTTAAAGGGAAATTATTTTGAAATATAATATTCCCAAGAGATGTCTCTCAGACATAATTTTCTTCAAATAAAAGCTTTTCAAATATACTTTTCCGAAGAAAGTGTCCTTTAAACATAGTTTTCTTCAACATAAACATTTTCCAAATATTATTTTCCAAAGGGATATCCTTCAACATAGTTTTGTTTAACATAAACATTTTTCAAATATTCTTTTTCCAAAGGAATGCCCTTCAACATAGTTTTATTCAGGATAATTATTTTTCAAATTGGACTTTCCAAATAATTGTCTTTCAAACATAATTACTTTGATAAAATCTACCAGGACCCCGTCCCGTAGTTTCGAATTAATCACACAATACAGAGGATCTCCCGGAATACGTCTGTAGTCCCAAAACAATATGCAGTGCTGGGGATCTTCTGGAATACGTCTGTAGTCCCAAAGTAAATATGCAGTACAAGGGGGGATCTCCCAGAATACGTCCGTAGTCGCCAATTTAAATTTGCAGTACAAAGGGGATCTCCCAGAATACGTCTGTAGTCCCCAATTTAAATATGCAGTACAGGGGGGATCTCCCAGAATACGTCTGTAGTCCCCAATTTAAATATGCAGTACAGGGGGGATCTCCCAGAATACGTCTGGAGTCCACAATTTAAATATGCAGTACACGGGGGGGGTCTCCCATCCCAGAATACGTCCGTAGATCCCCAATTTAAATATGCCATACAGGGGGATCTCCTAGAATACGTCTGTAGTCCCCAATTTAAATATACAGCACGACAGAAAACTCGTACATCACCACATCAAATACAAAGCAACCAGGACAATGACACAAGATACGGCGAATAAATCAATACAAGAACTTCAATTCACAAAGAAACAGTAGAACATCGTTCACAAGGAATAATCACGTCACGGAATACTAAGTGCAAAACGGAACAACTTGACCAGGGAAAAACAAGACAAGCAACAAATCCATAAATTCAAGCCAACAATAAGAGACAACACAAGTCAAATAATTCCAAGTAAGGACAAGTCGACTAAGATATAAGTTATCTATACCCCTTATGAGGTTGAGTAAATTATGAGGGATATTCAACAATTTAATTAATTATAGGTAGCTTATGAAAATATAGCATGATGATAGAGAGTTAAAACCTTTGGTTAAGTCAAATCAGAGTCAAGTAGGCGGTAAGAGTGGATCTTAAAGCAATTAGTTCTAATCAAAGCATGTAGAGGTGAAACTAGCAGATAAGAACTCAAGCGTATCAAGATCAACTTCATACAGGGTGAATATAAGGACCTAAGAACCCTAAAAGGTCAACCTTCTACAAATAAGTCCGAGCACACACTCGTCACCTTGCATACACAGACTAAAATCAACATAGAAGACTCAAATCCTAAAGGGTAATTCCCCCACACAAGGTTAGGCAAGATACTTACCTCAACCGCTCAAATCAAACTTGAAATCACGTTCTTGCCATGCGTATCCGACTCCAAATGGCCCAAATCTAATCAAATCAATAACATCGTGTAAATAATACTACAAGCAACTAGTTTAACTAATAAATTCGAAGCTAAGACGCGAAATTAAGAAAATTATCCAAAAAGTCCCTCGGGCCCACGTCTCGAAATCTAGTGAAAGTTACAAATTTAGAAAACCCATTCACTCACGAACTCACTCGAACAAGAATCATCGAAAACCGACGTCAAAATCTCATTAAATTCTCATATTTCTATTTGGGGAACCTTCCTTTCATTTTCATGATTTTCACCCAAATTCATTGATTAGATTGAAGAAATTGCTATGGATTAATGATATACCAGTGAAATAAGGTTAGGAATCGTTACCTATGAATCTTCTCCTCAAAATCGTCAAATCCCGAGATCCAAATCATTTTTAGAAAATATGAATTTCAAACCCTCGGATTTTGTATAAACAGCCCAGCAATTTCACACTTGCGGAAAATACATCGCAGGTGCGAAAACTCACTAAATAAACTGGGGCCGCACCTACGATCACTGAGCCGCATCTGTGGCTCCGCACCTACGGAACCCCGTCTGCACCTGTGAGCCTGGCTGCCCCTGACCAAAACCGTACCTGCGACGCCCTCCACCACACCTGCGTGTCTGCACCTGCGGCTCCCCATCCGCAAGTGCAAAACACTAGAACCAGCTATGCTTCAACTGGTTTTTTTAAGTCCAAAATCATCCCGTTGAGCATCCGAAACATCCCCGAGGCCCCCGGGACCTCAACCAAACTTACCAACCCATAATAATACCTTATCCAACTTAGTCGAGCCTTCAAAACACATCACATAACATCAAAATCACCAATTATGCATGGATTCAAGCCTAATAACTTATGAAATTTCCAAAATCCACAACCGACGCCGAAACACGTCAAAACTAGTCCGAAGGACTTCAAATTTTACACACATGTCATAAATGACACTACGGACCTATAGCCACTCCTGGAATCCCATTCCGAGCCCGATACGAAAATTTCACCTATCGGCCAAAATCGCCCAAAATTCTAACTTTCGCCAATTCAAGCCTAAACCTACCACAGACCTCGAAAACACATTTCGGACGCGCTCCTCAGCCCAAAATCACCATACGAAGTTTTTGGCATCATCCATAACTCGTTCCGGAGTTGTTTACACAAAAGTCAAATTCCGGTCAAAACTTCACTGTTTAAGCTTCCAAAACAACAGTCTTTCTTCTAATTCAACTCTGAATCATCCGGTAACTGAATCCAACCATGCACGCAGGTCGATGTACACAATGTGAAGCTGTTCAAGACCTTACGCCACCAAATGGATCTTAAATTCTCGAAATAATCGATCGGGTCGTTACACATACAATAAGGTTAGGGAGAAGGAAGTCATTGAATCCATTGGGACTACATCATATGTCGGTTTGGGATGCCATCCAAAATTGTGTGTGACAATGAGAAACAGTTTATCGGCAGTAAAGTGACCAAGTTTCTCGAAGATCATAAGATCAAAAGAATCTTATCGACACCTTATCACCCTAGCGAGAACGGGCAAGCCGAATCAACAAACAAAACCATAATCCAAAACCTTAAGAAGAGGTTAACGATGCTAAAGGAAACTGGAAGGAGATCCTACCCCAAGTCCTTTAGGCATACCGCACGACTATGAAGTCCAGTACCGGGGCTACTCCATTTTCATTGGTTTATGGCGCTGAAGCCCTAATACCGGTCGAAGTCGGGGAGCCAAGTACCAGATACCGATATGCAACAAAGGATTCAAATGATAAGGCCATTAATAAAATCTTGGAGTTATTGTATGTAAGGCGTGAAACTGCCCTTGTTCGATTGGCTGCCCAAAAATAATGGATCGAGAGGTGCTACAATCGAAGAGCCAACCTTTGATACTTTAATGTCGGGGACTTAGTACTAAGGAAAGTCACCCTAAACACTCGTAATCTGAATGAAGGGAAATTGAGTACGAACTGGGAATGACCGTACTATATTCTAAGAGTTCACCGAGAAAGGATCCTATAAGCTCTAAATGATGAACGGAGAACAACTACCGAGCAATTGGAATATATCTCACCTAAAATGATATTACTGCTAAGGTACATCCCCATTTCATTTGCTTTTTATTTCGTACTAACACTTGTAGGTGATCAACAAGAAGCGGCACAAAGTTTTTAGGTCTGAAAGCACGCGTTGTATTCTTTTTTCCTTAGACTGGTTTTGCTCAAATGGGTTTTTCGGTAAGGTTTTTAACGAGGCAACAATGGATCGAGTATCAATACAACAATATCCGAGGTTCCTCTACAATCAACCTCGAATACTGGGGG
>ML390687.1:0-31181 GCA_005239525.1 Nicotiana knightiana
TCTGGACTTAAAATCCTATATTACTTGTCGACCACGTACACTTGCGTGTGCACTGGGAATTCACGGAAAGTTATAACACAAAATCAAGAAAAAACAAATACATCATGAAAGGACATAAAGATCTTAAAAGTTAAGGAAATACAACAACAATCAACACAACAAATAGAGGAAATCAACAGGGACGCTCCCGAGGTATCGGCTCGTAGTCCCAAAAGTAAATATCTCACAATCTTTCTTATATCACCGCGGGAGCCTTTATAGTTTGTTTTGGAAATTATTTTTCCCGAAATAGCATCCCGCGTTTTAGCCAACCTTATCACACCGCATGACTTCTAGTAGTTCCCCTACTAGTCACGCGTATCAAGCCCATCTTATCTCACTGCATGCGTTTCAACACCCAGACCATATACCACTGCATGTCTATCAATAATCACACGACACAGCAGAAACCTCGTGCAAACAATAACAACCGCATGGAAGAAACCTCATGCAACAATAACAACCGCACAACAGTATCCTCATGCAACAACCAAATAGTCGTCTCAACAATAACCACGGAAACCAAAACATAACAACTGCAACAACGATATTTCAAGGATAGCAATTTCAAGTAAAGAATCCCACAGTTAAACAAGGAGTATGGCATCAAGAAAGTCGGTAATTCAACTAAACATGTAGTACAAGTTGCGAATAAGAGATAAGACAAGTAGACATGTGAAATTAAGCTAAACATGATGACTATACGTGCAAAGTAACGCAGTAAATGCATAAAAAAGGAAGCAATGTAGATAAAACAAAAATTTCAACATTTAACCTGTGTACGCACTCGTCACCTTGCGTACACGACCCTTACATATCACAAACTTTCACAACACCACTGATGCGTGGCTAGAATTCATGATTTTAAGCATTATATACCTTGCATTTTATGTGCTTTNGGTCGGTAATTCAACTAAACATGTAGTACACGTTGCGAATAAGAGATAAGACAAGTAGACATGTGAAATTAAGCTAAACATGATGACTATACGTGCAAAGTAACGCAGTAAAGGCATAAAAAAGGAAGCAATGTAGATAAAACCAAAATTTCAACATTTAACCTGTGTACGCACTCGTCACCTTGCGTACACGACCCTTACATATCACAAACTTTCACAACACCACCAAATCATAAGGGAAATTTCTCCCACACAAGGTTAGACAAGTTACTTACCTCAAATCTCGCTCAATTAATCGATAAGAACACCTTTCCCTAGACTTTCCGACTCCGAACAGTCCAAATCTAACCAAAAGAAATTACGTGCTATAAATATATCTATAAGAAACTAATCTAAATAATGAAATCGTGAGTTTAACAGGAAATTAGAAAATCGCTCCAAAAAGTCGACTCAGACCCACGTCTCGAAATCGGGTAAAAGTCACAAAATTCGAACACACGTTCAACCACGAGTCCACCCATACCAAAATTTCTCAAATCTGATACCAAAACCTTGATTAGAACCTCAAAATTCGGTCTAAGAACCTTACACCTCTTTTCCCTAATTTCACAACCTAAATTCTTAATTAAATGAAGAAATTAATGATAGATTAGTGGAATATAATAAAAAAAGAGTCAAGAATCCTTACGCAAATGTTTTCTGTGAAAACCCCTCAAATTTTGCCTCAATTAGAGAGCTCTCTAGGTCCAAAAATGGATAATAAAATCAAACCCTCGAACTTAGGCCTTTTCTGCCCAGCGATTTTGCATATGTGGACCCACAGCCGCATGTACGGCTCCGCACCTGCTGAATTTCCATTGCAGGTGTAGACTTCACTTAAGTCCCCTGGGTCCTCTTCTGCGAGCAAAAGGCCGCACTTGCGCATGCACGCCTGCGACAGAATGCGTTGCACCTGTGACCCAGTCGCTCATGCGCATCACCCCGCCGCAGAAGCGAAGCTTCTGCAGAAACTCTTCCGCACATGTGAGTCTTTCCTGGACTACCCATTTCTGCTTCTGCGCTCTCCCTCTCGCTTCTGCGAGCTCGCACATGCGGTTCAATTTGTGCAGGTGCGATTGCACCAGAACTGGTGCACTTCAGCCATTCTTTAAGTTCCAAACTTGATCCGATAATGATCCGAATCACACCCGAGGCTCCCGGGACCTCAACCAAAAATACCAACGAGTCCTAAAACATCATATGAACTTAGTCGGACCTTTAAATCACATCAAACAACGTTAAAACGACGGATCGCACCCCTATTCAAGCTTAATGAACTTTAGAACTTCAAACTTCTATATCGATGCCGAAACCTATGTCCGATTGACCTCAAATTTTGCACACAAGTCATAATTGACATTACGGACCTACCCCAACTTCCGAAATTGGAATCCGATCCTGATATCAAAAAGTCCACCCCGGGTCAAACTTTCCAAAAATCACCCAACTTTTCAACTTTTGCCAATTAACGCATAAATGACCTACGGACCTCCAAATCAACATCCGGACACGCTCCTAAGATCAAAATTACCTTATGGAGCTATTGGAACCATCGAAATTCCATTCCGGAGTCATCTTCATACAATTCAACCTACGATCAACTTTTACAACTTAAACTTCAAAATTAGGGACTATGTGTCCCATTTCTCTCCGAAACCAAAAAAACAAAACCTCCCGACGGGCCACAAAACCAAAAAATTGGATGGAGGGAGCGATAAATAAGGGTTCGGAGCTAATACTCTCAAAATAATCGGTCAGATTGTTACAAAAGGCTAATTATGTAAATTTTAGTCAAGATGACATAAGTCTGTTAATTTCTATCTGAATCTTATTATGGTTCCATGTTAAAGGTTCCTACTAACAGGAAAGAATACCACAAATAAAGTATTCTGTGAGTGGGTCAGAAAGCTTTTGTATTAGGGATTGCAATCTGTTCTTACTTATTTTAGAAGCATGGTGACGAGGTTTTGTTATTGTATTATAAAATGTGCAAAGTAGAAACTTCCCGCAAAAATGAGAATACTAGAGGAGATTGTTCTTCTTCCTTTTTTCGTTTTTTATTTGTTTCCTCCTCTTCTTCTTTTTTCTATTTTCCTTTTGTCCTTTATAAAAGAAAAGTTGAAAATTACAAAATGTGTAACTTACTACTAATTGAAAGCCCCATCTAAATTACTTGAGTTTAAGATAATTGTCACATTAAGTTATTCCTAATTATGTTCGGATGTTCCCGCTACTTTTAAATATTGAGAATTTTGAGGGCAAAGAGTGCTGATATAGCACCTCGCATAGTCCAACATTCCTCTTTTTCTTTTTCTTAAATTTTTTCTTTTTTCTCTTCATCTCGAGATTTTCCCCCCTCCTTCTAAGTGATTAATCAGTTATTTTTCCGTTTCTATATCCTCCCATAAATAATTTAATACTGGTCAATTTTCCTTTGAGAAAATTAAAAGTATGATTTTCTTAATTCAATGCATTTTCTATGTATATATATTTTCGTCTTGTTTCAAATTCAATGTGACAGTCCGTACATGGATTAGAATTTTAACATTGAATTGTACCAATTATATCGGTTTCTCTTCGACATGGGTTCGGTTTGGTTGATTTTTGTTATTTTTCTTAAAAGTCATATGAAAGTCACTAGTAGAAATAGCATGTAATAATAAACGTGCTTTTATAGGACTTAGCAAAACTCTTTAAATATTTTTACTGTTCAAAAGGGTGATGAATTAAGAAAACATGAAAGATGTCTAGAATGAGATCTATCAACTTCTACAGCAGCGTAAAATAAACTAAGCAAAGACAAAAAAAAATATATCACACGAGTGAAAAGATATTAACCAAGATGGAACTCAAGAATAAAGACTACGGAAGATTAAATATTCAAAAAAAATCTAAATCTTACGAATGGAAACACGTTCAATACGTTGTAGTTTGTTATTCATAATCGCTAGAATATCTTGTGTGTTGCTAGTGAATATACTGGAAATAATTTTGTTTCAATATGAATAGCATAATAGGTTTGGGAATTAGGATTTTGAGTTTTAATTGCTTGTTGGCTTATAACTGTTTTCATAATTCCAAGGCCCGAGGAAAAAATTAATGTTTTATTATTTTCAAACTTAAAATATAAATATATTGTTCAAGTGAAAATTTTATTTGGTACGGTTCAGTATTTTTTTCGGTTTATTTTTACAAAATTAAAAATCTACCCTAATTATCGGTACGATTATAGATTTATATAAAATCTATGATTTTCTAAAAAATACATAAATATAAGTTCGGCACGGTACATTTCGGTCGATTTAGTCGGTTTTCAAATATCCATTGATACCCCTACCCTTGACAAAGATGAATGGCTGAAATTTGCGCCATATTGATTTGAATACTCTTTTTCTTTTATTTAAAAGCATTAAACATGAAATAAAATGAGACCAAGATACCTAAATTACCTAATTTGGACTTAGGCAATTGCTGAATTTTCTGGTCTTCTGGTGTTTTATACCTGCAGTGGGGGGGACCGCAGGTGTGAACTCGCACGTGCGGAAGGAGGGGCGCATGTGCAGTTTGGTCAACTTGGTATGTGAGTGCAAATGCGAGAAGGGGAGTCGCATCCACGCATCCGCAGGTGCAGAAGATGGAGCGCAGAAGCGGAAGGGCCTGGAGCATGAGGGATCGCAGAAGCGAACAAGGGTCCGCAGGTGCGCACATGCAGGTTTGGCCACCTGATCGCAAAAGCGGGACTCGTGATTTTAAGTGTAATCCGCACCTGCGATGGAATTTCCGCAGGTGCGACAATAGGTCTGCAGATGTTGAATCGCTAGGCAGAAAAGATCAAGTTCGAGAGTTTGATCTCCATTTTCAATTTCGGGACTTGAGAGTTCGGTGTGAGGCGATTTTTCGAGGATTCTTCAAGAAAATTATTGGGGTAAGTGATCCTAACCCGGATTGGACTATATTTCATTAATCTATTATTATTTTCATCATTAATTAGGGATTTAAGTTGGAAATTTAGGGGGAAATGATACAAACTTCCTAGAGTAAAATTTTGAGTTTTGGAAGGCGATTTGAGGTCGGATTCGAGTAATTCTTATATGGTTGGACTCGTGAGTGAGTGACTGTTCATATTTTGTGACTTTTACCTAATTTCAAGACGTGAGCCGGGGGGGCGTGTTTGAGCCAATTTCGGATTTTGGCTTATAATTTCATTTTTTCTTTATGGAATTGATTCCTTTAGCCTATATTAATTGTATCATATTGCTTGTGGCTAGATTCGGGGCATTTGGATACCGATTCGATGGGCTATTTTTCGATGTTTGGGGCTATTTTCCGCACTGTATTTTGAGTTTAACTCCAGTTTTTACGAAAACTCTGTCATATAAAAGCTTTTGATTTATCTTTTGAGAAACATTGAGAGTAATCGGCTTGCCTAGTACCATCGATAGGTGCCATCATGATACGTTAGGATTTTGGATCGTGACGTTAAATTTTAAGTTTCTTAATAATGAAAACGAAAAGAGTAAAATTGAAATCAAATCCATTTGAATTTTAAGATTAAATCTCTGTCTATATGATTAGAAAGAGGGGAAGGTGAAAATACATTTCACAACTTCACAAACTGTGTCAATCTAATTTTAATTTTTTAATTTCTGTAAATGAGTTCAAAATTATATTTTCGCTACACCTTCACTTAAGATTCATTCAAATTATTTCATATTTTCAATTAATCAAAGCGGAGATGAATGATTTAAGTTTTAAATATGTTTTGAGCTCTAATGTCACTTCCATTGTTGCCTTTTGTAGTTATTATCGATTATTTGTCTGGAATAAGTGATATGAAAGGTATTGAAGTAAATCCAGAAACTTTATATTAGTGACTTATCAATTTTATAAAAATTAAATTTTGTATACTGTTTCTCCCAAACGCACTCCCAAGTATACGTGGTCGTACAAGTAATATAAGATTGTAAGTTCAGATATTGTACCCACAGGGACTTGTGATTAACTCAACTAAATTAAACCAAACAATTAATCTATTCAAGTTAATCCTAAAGTATGAATATTTAATTGAAATTAATCTAGAGTAACAAATTAAGAGTTTAAAGAAAACAACGATAAGCTTAAAGACAAATTCAATGTGAGTGAAGGTATGGGTTAGCTAACAATCCCGTTGAATTTTCACTTAAATTGTCTGATTAATTTATCTGGTTTATTGGTTGACAGGGTTAATATTGCTCGTAGCCTTCTCCCGAAGTACTATTCGCCTATTCAAGCTAATCTAACGCCTATATTCCTCTGGAATTAGAATTAACAAGAACACATTAATAATTCCTATATATTAACCAAACAAGGCGATTAGGTATATTCCTATCCTAACCGCAAATCCCCCCCCCCCCTAAGATCTTGCTCTACTCAATCTTATATGCAATCTAGAATTCCCTCTCCCGAGTTCAATCCTATATTCGTAGATAGTATTCAATTGGTGATCAAGGAATCGAATTATTAAGCGCAAGATTGAATAAATAAACCAATATGACAAAATAATAAGAACAATTCAAATTTCAAACTACAACGTTCATGTAGCACCCAACAACTCTAGAACTAATAAACTATGAGATTAAAGGAAGAGAAGAGGAGAAGAACTAGTTGAAATCCTCCTCCAAGCGTGGTGTATCTTCCTCCACGTCAATTCTCCTTCAAAGTCGCCTATCCCCCTCCAAAAATAGGCTTAGTCTTGCTTTTATACGTGGTGGGTAGATCTAGGGCCGAAATAACCTTGTCCCGACAAAGTTGGACTCAATTCATGTCACCAGCGTCCAGCCCAGCACCCCACGCTGGCCTTGGCGCTGGTTAATTAAGAACACTGTCTGGGTGCCACAAGTGGCGTGGGGCGATGCCTGTGGCGCCAAAAATCCCATTTCATCTATTTTCGTCCGTTTTAGTTCTAATTTCGTACATGTTGCCTACAATTACTTTCGAATGATTCCTACACATAAAAATACCCCGAGACATAAATCAACTCAATTTGCATCCAAAATCCACAAAACAAAAAATTCAAGATAAGAAGAAAGCAAGAAAAGGATAGCGATTGCTTTGAAAACCCTATAAAACAAGAGTAAAACATGAGGCGATATACATATAAAAGTATATATACTTTAAGCAAATATCAACACCCCACACTTAGACTCTTTCTCGTCCTCGAGCGATATGAGTATCAAATATACCCCCAACTACGTACAAATCTCAACTATAGAGGAGCACTTCATTTTTTAATCACGCACTCTACCCTTTACTATGATCAATACCGGAAATCAAGCATGAACATACCAAATATCGCATTCTTCCCGTTTTACGCATGCGCAATTAAAACATTTCAACTCAAGCACTTCCAACAACTATTTGTAACCACCCACCTCAAAAGCCGACTCGTTACCACTAAGCACCTCGTGCACTCACCCAAAAAGAAAAGTTTGCAACATTACCAATCATTCCCAACAAACAAAAGAGTGAATATATACTAGTCCACACACTCAAATATGCTTTGAATATAAGTTAAGGACATCACACAATTGAACAAGATTCTCTCCCTCTCACAATGAATTCATATGCATCCCGTGGTTGTACCATACGCTTGACCGTAGTGTACATCTTTACTAATCTAAGCTAGCCAAATCTAGGATCCATTAGGATTTTAAGGTTGTAATGTAGGCTAAGGGACATGTAGGATACATTTAGGAATAGTGACTAATCCTCCTAAGTACTTTAATACACTACACTCACAATTCGAGCACATATCTTTTCAACCAATTCACTTGCCACAAACCATATACAATATAGTCCCCCTCTCCCCCCACCCCCCCACCCCCTCTTTTTTTTCAATTAAGCACTTCTATACTCCCACTAGCACAAATTAGTAAGATTGGGAGGTGTGTATTTTTCTACATAATTTGACTTATCATTTTTTTTCTCTTTTCTCGCAAATTCTTTTTTCTTCTACACACACTCCATACATTAAAGTTCATCGGCTAGTGACTTTAGATTTCAACTTTAGTGAAACAAAGGACCCTTCCATGGTTCCACTCAAAAGCTACTCCCCAAGTCTCTCACTTTACTTCTTTAAGCGACTAAGTGTTGTAGGAGGTAAATGTTCAACAATTTCAAATTAAGAACAAACTAGGGGTATGGATTATAATGGTGTTGCCAAAAGAAATGTCTACATGCTCAAAAGGGCTAACAATGGAAAATTTTATTTTTATGTGACAAGCACATCTATGATCAAGCAAGAAATGCCTACGTCATCTCCTAGACTAGCACAATTTATAATTTCGCTTTGATTAACACGGGAAAAGTTCTAGACTACACAGGATGGCACAAAAGATCACAAATCCCCACACACCATTGCACATGACTCAAACAAGATGGTTATGTTCAACTCTCAAGTCAAGCAAGCACACATAATTAAGAAATTTAAGCAATATTGCACTATGTGGCATACAAGTCAAATAACTGAGCAAAAATGTCACAAAATAGGCTATTTACTTTACTTAGACGTTACAATTCAAATAAATACACGGGAAGATAGACTGTATGTCATAGCCTAATGTGCCAGCACCAAACATGTCACTAGGTAGCTCATGGAAACTCATTTTCTTCCTAACTACTCCTAACAAAAATTAAAGTACCCGGTTCGAGCTACACCTTTGAAAACGAATCGGCGCCCAAAGAAAAACCAAGGAATACTACCTAGCTATCCTAAAAAAATAAAAAAATCTTTTTGGTGTCACGACCCAAACTGGAGGATCATGACTAGCACCCGGGCCATACTTCCCGAGCACCAACGTACATTTTATCTAACCTTCTTTATTATCTTTAAGGGCCGACGAGATCAATATAAATGGTAGATATGGATCATGAACAATCAACAATGAAAGATAATGGCATGAACATACATCACATGGGATGACAAGACTTCTAAGAAACTACATATAAGGTACGGGCTGCAACACTGTCATGAAAGACTATACAACAAAAATTAGCTAACAAGGCATACCAAACTATACATGAGTCGACACCTGTCTATGAACCTCTAAAAGAGCATAAGTAATGAAACATTGCCGGAACAGGGACCCAACATACCCATAATATGTATAACAAAAATGCATACCAAGACCACGGCAAGTCGGGAGAATGGATCTTGCCAATAACCGCTGAACTGGGAAGCCTACTGTGGTGGGGCAGCTGCGTCTACCTTTATATCAGGACCTGTAGCACGACATGCAACGTCCACAAATAAAAAGGACATCAGTACAAATAAAATACTGAGTATGTAAGGCAGGAAAGCATAAGTAAGAATAGTAATGTAAACAGGGATAGAGTATATACAACCTCTAACATCTGGGTACCTCTGAGGGCTACTGACATGAAATATGTGATACGTACATATATATATATATATATATATATATATACATAAACTTTTAAAACATACACCTCTGTGGGCTCCATCATCATCATATCGTACCCGATCGTAGTAGGCTCGGTAAAACGTACCCGGCCACGTGGAGCTCGGTAGAACACAACTGATCAGTGGTTGCACAATAGGTGTCATACCCGACCGAATATAGCACGACTCGATAGAGTAAAATAGATACATATAAATATAATGCATGTAGGACTCATTGGAATCATATTCTGAACCTTTCGGATTGACGTAAGGTCGATATTCTCCGTACACATTATTAGGACTAACTCTTCATCAAGAATCTTATAAGAATCAGGAAGTACCAACAACATTGATAACATAAGAATAAGAGGAGCATCCTCAACATCACTTGTTCCATAAGAAGGGAAACAATGTAAGTACTGCTAGCTTCTAAGAGTAGAGTATCTTTGGAAGCTCGTTCACTGCATTATGTATAATCAGAGTCGTGCAAAAAAGAAGAGATAGCCTCACATACCTTGTATATATACTGCCCAACCTCAAGCTATGAAAATGTCACGACTCCTTAATCTACAATAAGAGAAACGACACTATCGTTATCGTTTAAGTGTCGTAACTGTTATGTATCGACCATAACATATTTTACGATGAAACGGACAGCACCTCCCCTATATATATGACTTCACAAAAGTCAAAACAATCACCAAATAGCCAAACACATTGCAATCTCTTCATACACAAAATGACCACCGTAGTGGTGTCAAACGACCCGAAAATATTACGACGAATGACCAGCCCACCACCCTACATCTATATGGTGTTTCTCCACACCCTTCCTCCTCCAAAACTCTATATAGCAGTAGTAAAACACGCAGCCCAACAGCAACACAAAACAACCCACAAAATAGTCTGCTACAAGTGAATAACTCGAACTCACGGCTTCCGATCACCGTCCTGTGAGTTCTTACATAGAACGAATTACCATGAATTTACAGCAGAAAAAATGGATGAAAGAGAGAATTAAACTTACCTTACTTGTTGGATAACTCAGCCCTTATCTTAGTTCTTCGAACTCTAGGTTTTACCCCAATTAGAACTTGAAAGAGAGAGAAAATCAATTAGGGTTTGTGGATAATTTTTGGGAGGAAGTTTGTAGGGGTTTAGGTCTGGTTATTTGTGATATATAATAAGGGTTATATTGCAGGATATAAGCCTTTAAATGGTCTCTTTGGCCGAAATTGCTTCTTTTTGGGCTCTCATTTAACCAAGCAGGTGACACACCTACTTGTCACCTAGCAGCCTGTGCAGTCTCGCAACAATACATGTCTCTCTCTACTCCGATGTCGTATTGATAAACGGTTTAATGCATTGGAAAATAGACTCATAGATATTCAATTTGGTGGGAATATAACCCCGTAATTCCAAGTAAATTGGGAGAAAATATTAGTAACATTTGACCTAACGTTTAAATAAAATTATGAACATAAGTTGCGACAACTTTTGTTGACTTTTGTTTCATAACTTATTTGACTTCAAGACTTATGATACAGATATTATATGATTCAAATACCTTAAAACACAACCTCTTGAGAATATTAAGCACCCCTATATTTACCCAAAAATACGGGTTACAACATCCTTGATTCGTTTAACTTCTAATACTTGTTAATCACCCTTATACACTCTTGTATCATTTAAGACCAATAGGATTAACTTCTTATCATCTCAAGGATAATCTCTGCTCAGATTTATGTCGACTAACTTATGTCATGAACCAACGTACGTGAATATGGGTTGTAACATTTGGTGTTTGTAGTTGGACTTTATCCCTCATGAAAATTGTCCAAAAGATCCATCGCCGGGAAAAGTCCGAGCTTTTTCTGATTTTTTTTCTTAATTTTCATTTGTTTTATTTTGAGAACCTAGACTTTGTCTACTACGAGTTCTAAAAGAAAAACTAATAAAAAAATAGTTTTATACAATTGCACTTCAAAAAGTAGTTTCCTCACCCCACACTTATATTATGCATAGTCCTCGATGCATGATCACAGAGAAAAATATTAAAACAAGGGTGAGAAATACTCCCTAAGACCCTCTCGGTCCTAGCTCGGACATGATCCTCAATATTTAGAGTCAGGACGACCCACACTTAAGCTCAAACATGCTCCTTAGCTTCAACTTTGGGTACTTAGACTTCCCCTAATCTGCAAAATAAAAACAACACAAACTTGACACTAAAAAATAATAAATAAATAAATAAATAAAATACAGGTTGTGTTGCCTCCCAACAAGCGCTTGATTTAATGTCGCGGCACGACGCCATCACTTTCACCACTTGTCACGACCCGTTTTGCCCCCTCAAAGGTATTGTGACGGCTAGGTAAGCCTAAAATTTGCGGAAAATAATAGAATCAATAAAATAAAGACAGAAAAGAACTCAAGTAGATATAACATAGCTGCTCAGCATGTACACTTTCACTTCCCAAAACCCGGAATGTCACGATATTCACAAGCTCTATACTAAATGTAGCTCTATACAATGAAATAGTGGAAAATACATAAGTCCTCTATGCCTATACTAGAGTATAAGGGGACTCGTGGGATTCTGCGGATGCGGCAGAATTACCTCGCGGTCTCCTGGCAGCTGCTAGAACGACTCCTAGCCACGATACTGGGTGCTGGTACCTGGATCTGTACATGGGGAAAACATGCGCAGGGAAGGGCGTGAGTACTCCACATTCGGTACTCCGTAAGTGCCAAGCCTAACCCCAGTCAAGTAGTGACGAGGTCAGGTTGAGGCTCTACGGAGTTTTTAAAACAAGTCAATATAAATTTAAAACAGTGAAATATAGATAAGCAATGATAAATAGGATTAATGGAAATTGGAAGAATTGATAACAGACAGAGAACCCTCGGCTCAGCACAACATATATCTCAACAGTAAATGTGCAATGCAGTACAAGGGGAAAGCTCCCGGATCTCAATCCGTAGTCCTAATTTAAATGTGCTATGTAGTACAGGGGAAAGCTCCCGGATCTCCGTCCGTAGTCCCAATTTATATATGCATTTCAGTACAGGGGGAAAGCTCTCGGATCTCGGTCCGTAGTCCCAATTTAAATATGCAAAGCAGAAATATGTCGGATACGGCTTAATTAAATAGTCTAGGAAAAACAACAGGCAAGAATAGAGTAAAGCTACCTAAGCATGGTGCAACTAGTACCAAATAAGAGGAAATCAAGTAAGGACAGGTAGGCATGCTTACTCTTAAGCTAACTACTCAGTTAAGACAGGAAACAGTAATAAAGGAATGAAAATGAGTGATTGCATGGAAGTAAAAATGGAATTTTAGCAACAATGACCCGTGTACGCACTCATCACCTCACGTACACGGCGTCCACGTAACAAAATCAGTATAAAAATGCCTACGGAGAAGTCCCCAACACAGAATTAGGCAAGACCCTTACCTTGACTGCGCTAATCAACTCAATACCACGCTCTTACCACGAGTATCCGACTCCGGGTGACCCAAATCTATTTAAATCGATTGCATAATGTAAATATCACTTCAAAGGAACAAAATAGCTAATTATTTCTAAGCTAATACGCAAAATTAGGAAATTTGCCCAAAAAGTCCCTCGGGCCCACGTCTCGAAATCGGGTGAAATTTATATTTCCCGAACACCCATTCGCTCATGAACCCACTCGAACAAGAATCAATAAAAATCCGACGTCTAAATCTCCCTAAATCCTCATATTTCTACTTGGGGAAGTTTCATCCCAATGTCATGGTTTTTCATCCAATTTCATTGATTAGATTGAAGAAATTGATAAAGATTATTGATATACAAATGGATTAAGGTTAGAAAACGTTACCTATGATTCTCCTCTTCAAATTCCACTGAAAATCGCCAAATCCTGAGCTCTCAATCAATTTTGGAGTTATGAATTTCAAACCCTCTGATTTTGATATAACCAGCCCAGGTATTTCGCACCTGCGACACTGGGATCACACCTGCGGTGCCTCACCTGTGGAAACACAATCGCAGGTGCGGAAACTCATTAAAATACCTAGAGTTGCACCTATGGTGGTGCGGATACTCTTCCGCGCCTACGATTCGGTCCAGCCTAAGCTTCGTCCGCACTTGCGTGCACTCCTTCGCACCTGCGTGTCCGCACCTGCGAAAATACCATTGCAGCTGCGAGACACCAGATTCAGAATGGTTGAGCTGCTCTTAAAGTCCCAAATTCACCCGTTGGGCATCCGAAACAACCCTGAGGCCCCCGGGACCTCAACTACCAACTGACGCTAATACCTTGTTCAAACTTGGTTGAGCCTTAAAAACACGTCTCATAACATCAAAATCATCAATTATGCATAGATTTAAGTCTAAGAACTTATGAAATTTCTAGAATTCACATCCGATGCCGAAACATGTCAAAACTCATCCGAATGACCTCAAATTTTGCACAAAGGTCACAATTGGCATTACAGACCTACTGTCGCGTTCGGAATTCCATTCCGAGTCCAATATCAAAATTTCACCTATCGGCCGAAATCGCCGAAATTCTAACTTTCGCCAATCCAAGCCTAAATCTACAACCGACCTCGAAAACACATTCCGAACATGCTCATAACCCCGAAATTACCCAACGGAGCTAACGGAGTTGACAGAATTCCATTCCGGATCCATCTTCACACATCTCTAGCTACGGCTAGATTTCTAAAGCTAAATTCCACATTTATGGACTATGTGTCCAAAATCACCCCGGATTTCATCACTCAACGCTCCGACAAGTTCCAATAACATAAATAGACATTGGAGAAGCGGTTAATAGGGGATTGGGGAGCTAATTCTCAAAACGACCGACCGGGTCGTTACATTCTCCCCCTCTTAAGAAAATCGTTCGTCCTCGAACGAGTATAGAAACATACCTGAATATGTAAAAAGATGAGGGTACTGACTCCGCATATCCTGCTCGGTCTTCAAGTCGCCTCCTCGGCTGGCTGACCCCTCCACTGAACCATAACTGAGGCAATATTCTTCGATCTGAGCTTTCTGACCTGCCTGTCCAATATAGCCACATGCTCCTCAACATATGATAGGTCCTTGTCAAACTGGACTGAGCTAAAATCCAAAACATGAGTCGGGTCACCGTGATACTTCCGGAGCGTGGAGACGTGGAACACCGGATGAACCCCTGCTAGGCTGGGAGGCAGGGTTAGCTCATAAGCAACCTCCCCAACACGTCGTAACACCTCAAAATGGCCAATAAATCTCGGACTCAGCCTGCCTTTCTTCCCGAACCTCATGTCTCCCTTCATAGGAGATACCCGAAGCAAAACCCGATCACCAGCCATAAATGCCAAGTCACGAACCTTCTGGTACGCATAGCTCTTTTGCCTGGACTGAGCTGTGCGAAGTCTCTCCTGAATAACCTTTACCTTGTCCAGGGCATCCTAAACCAAGTTTGTACTACCATCCCACGGAAGACCTGCACCGCCTACCATACAAAGCCTCATACGGCGCCATCTGAATGCTGGACTGGTAGCTGTTGTTATAAGCAAACTCTGCAAGGGGAAAGTATCGATCCCATGACCCTCCAAAATCTATCACAAATGCATGGAGCATATCCTCGAGAATCTGAATCGTGCGCTCCGGCTGCCCGTCCGTCTGAGGGTGAAAAGCTGTACTCAACTCTACCCTGGTGCCTAACTCCTGCTGGGCGGCTCTCCAGAACCGTGAAGTGAATTGTGTACCTCTGTCTAAAATGATAGATACCTGGATTCTGTGGAGGCGAACAATCTCGTAGATATAAATCTCAGCCGACCTCTCAGATGAACATGTAGTCAGCACTGGAATGAAATGGGCTGATTTGGTCAGCCGATCCACAATCACCCAAATAGCATCATGCTTCCTCAAAATCCGAGGAAGTCCAACCACAAAATCCATGGTGATCTGCTCCCACTTTCACTCTGGAAGCTCAATCTGCTTAAGTAGCCCTCCCGATTTCTGATGCTCACATTTGACTTGCTGACAGTTGAGACACTTGGCTACTAACTCCACTATATCCTTCTTCATCCTTCGCCACCAATAGTGCTGTCTCAGATCCTGGTACATCTTCGCGGTACCCGGATGGATGGAATACCGCGAGCTATGGGCCTCCTCAAGAATCAACTCCCGAAGCCCATCCACATTGGGCACACAGATCCGACCTTGCATCCTCATCACACCATCATCTCCTATAGTCACATCCCTGGCATCACCCCGTCGAACTCTATCCTGAAGAACCAAAAGGTGGGGATCATCATACTGGTGCTCTATGATACGGTCATAAAGGGAAGATCGAGCAACCACACAAGCTAATACCCGGCAAGGCTCAGAAAGATCCAATCTCACGAACTGACTGGCTAAGGACTGAACATCTAAGGCTAGAGGCCTCTCAGCTGCATGANCCAAATTTAGATCCTTCTGCCTTAATATGTGCTGCAAACTCTGATGATCCGTGAATATCTCACAGGGAATAGCATATAAATAATGACGCCATATCTTCAGGGCGTGAGCAATCGCTGCCAACTCGAGATCATGAACATGGTAATTTTTCTCATGCACCTTCAATTTCCTGGACGCGTAGGCAATCACCCTACCGTCCTGCATCAACACCACTCCCAGGACAATCCTCGAAGCATCACAATAGACTATATAGAACCCAAAACCGGTAGGCAATACCAACACATGAGCTGTAGTCAGGGCTGTCTTGAGCTTCTAAAACCTCTCCTCACACTCCTCGGTCCATATAAAAGATGCACCTTTCTGGGTCAGTCTGGTCATAGGCGCTGAAATGGATGAAAATCCCTCCACAAAACGACGATAATACCCAGCCAAACCGAGGAAACTGCGAATCTCAATAGCTGAGGACGGTCTGGGCCAACTCTGTACCACCTCCACCTTCTTTAGATCTACCTTGATCCCATCCGAAGACACCACATGGCCTAGGGATGCCATAGAATCAAGCCAAAATTCACACTTAGAAAACTTGGCATACAACTTCTTCTCCCTCAATGTCTGAAGCACGGTCCTCAAGTGCTGCTCATGGTTCTCCTGGGACCGAGAATATACCAGAATGTCATGAATGAACACAATGATGAAAGTATCAAGATAAGGCCGAAATGTGCTATGCATCAGGTGCATGAAGGCTGCTGGGGCATTGGTCAGCCCAAATGACATAACAAGGAACTCATAGTGGCCATATCTGGTCCTGAAGGCAGTCTTTGGGATATCCGACTCCCAAATCTTCAACTGATGATAACCCGAACGTAGATCAATTTTGGAGAACACCCTAGCGCCCTGTAAGTGGTCAAATAGATCATCAATGCGAGGAAATGGGTACCTGTTCTTCACAGTCACCTTATTCAGCTGCCGATAGTCAATACGCATACGTATCGAGCCATCCTTTTTCTTCACAAATAACACCGGAGCGCGCCAAGGTGATACACTGGGCCTGATGAATCCCTTTTCAAGAAACTCGTGTAGCTGCTCATTCAACTTCTTCAACTCAGGAGGAGCCATGTGATAGGGAGGAATGGAAATGGGTTGAGTGCCCGGCAACAAGTCAATGCCGAAATCAATGTCTCTATCGGGCGGCATGCTCGGAAGATCAGCTGGAAATACATCAGAATAGTCCCTGACAACTGGAACTGACTCAACTGTAAGGGGTCTCAACACTAACATCTCTGACATAAGCCAAATATGCATCACACCCCTTTTCAACCATCCGCTGAGCCTTAAGAAAAGAAATGACTCGGCGGGGAGTATACTCTAAGGAACCTCTCCACTCTAACCTCGGTAATCCTGGCATAGCCAGTGTCACGGTCTTGACGTGACAATCAAGAATAGCATAGTAGGGAGACAATCAGTACATACCCAATATAACATCGAAATCTACCATACTAAGTAGTAGTAAATCAGCTCTGGTCTCAAAACCACTGATAGCAATCAAACATGACCGATATAAACGGTCCACAACAAGAGAATCTCCCACCAGAGTAGAAACATAAACAAGGGAACTTAAAGAATCCCGAGATATCCCCAGATGTGAAGTAAAATAATAAGACACATATGAATATGTAGAGCCCGGGTCAAATAATACCGATGCATCCCTATGACAAATAGGAACAATACCTGTGATGACTGAATCTGAAGCAATGGCCTCGGATCGGGCCGGAAGAGCGTAGTACCTGGCCTGGCCTCCCCCTCTAGGGAAACCTCGACCTCCCTGACCTCCAGCTCGAGCTGCCTGAGGTGGTGGGGTAGCAGCTGGGGCTGGAAGAATAGCTGGGGGACTTGGTGGAAGATGTGGGGCCTGATAAGTCTGAGGGGGTGCACCTTGATAAGTATGAGGTGGTGCACCCTGATAAGTCTGAGGTAGTGCGTCCCTCCTCGCTCTGGGGAAATATCTGACCATATGACGAGGGTAACCACACTCAAAGAAACCCCTCGGAGGACGTGGCGGCCGTTGCTGACTCTGAACTGGCCTGCTGGGCTGGCCAGTGATAGCACCTCGAGCAGGAGGCACCTGAGATACTGGTGGTGCATAATAAGGCTCCTGAGGGCTAAGAGGAGTTGGAATACCACTGGCTGATGGGAGAGCTGAATGAACGGGGCGACTCACGAAACCCTTACCATAGCGTGCTGCTGGTGCACGGGCTCCTGAAAAATGACCAGTCTCTCGAGACCTCTTGGCCTCTCTTTCCTTCCTGTGCCGGGCTAACATAGTCTCAATCCTCTGGGCAATACTCATGGCCTGCTGATAAGTAATATCGGTCTCCAGCTCTCTGTCCATGCTGGTCCGAATAATGGGGTGGAGTCCCTCAGTAAAGCGTCGAACCCTTCTCTCTGACAGTGACAACCAAAGCTGGTGCATGGCGACTAGATCGCTGTAACGGACTGCATACTCTGACACAGTCATGGAACCCTGGCGTAGCTGCTCAAACTTCACACGCCAGGAACCCCCTGAAGCTCTGAGGGACAACCTCAAGTAAGAACATCTCGGAGAACTGAGCCCAAGTAAGTGAAGCTTCCTCGTCCGGGCTACTAAGCTCAAAAGCACGCCACTACTGATAAGCTGCTCCCCTCAGCTGGAAAGCAGTGAAAGAAACCCCACTCGTCTCCACAATACCCATAGTGCGGAGAATGTGATGACACCCCTCGAGAAAACCCAGGGCGTTATTCGAAGCTAGTCCGCTAAACTCAGGTGGTTTGTACTTTTTGTACCTCTCAAGTCGGAGCTGCTCTGCCTCGGGAACAACTATCCTAGTCTCATGCTGAGCTGGAGCTACTGGGGGCATAGGAATATACTCTGGAACCTGCCCAATATGAACCCTCTGCTCAAGAGTACGGTTGCGGGAGTCTGTGTCCCTCCACCGGCCTGGGATATAGCTGGAGCTATCGGGAGTAGTCCCGCCTGAGACAGAGTACTGAAGGCACTCAAGAACTGAGCCAATGTCTCCTGGAGGTCTGGAGTAACAATAGGGACCTCCTGGGACTCTCCAGCTAGAGCTGCTGGGGGATCCTCTGCCTCTGCTCTAGCAGGTGCTCGGGCTGCACCGTGTGCTCACCCTCTGCACTAGCCCCTTCCTCTGGTGGCTCTTACTGGGGGTTCGAGTGCCTGGTCATCAGTACATCCGGTACGGGTACGAACCATCTGCAAGAAAGAATAGAATATAGTTTAAAAATTTGAGGACAGTAACTAGCACGATAAGGAATTCCAAAGAATTTGATTGTTCTTAACAGTTGAATAGCCTCTCGAAGATAGATACGAACGTCTCCGCACTGATCCGCGAGACTCTAATAAATCGGCTTGTGACTCCTATGAACCTAGAGGCTCTGATACCAACTTGTCACGACCCGTTTTTCCCTCCGAAAGGAATCGTGACGGCACCTAGTCTCTACGACTAGGTAAGCCTAAAATTTGCGGAAAATAATAGAATCAATAAAATAAAGATAGAAAAGAACTCAAGTAGATATAACATAGTTGCTCAGCATATACACTTTCACTTCCTAAAACCCGAAAAGTCATGATAGTCACAAGCTTTGTACTAAATGTAGCTCTCTATACAATGAAATAGTGGAAAATACATAAGTCCTCTATGCCTATACTAGAGTAGAAGGGGACTCGTGGGATTCTGCGGACGCGGCAGAATTACCTCGCGGTCTCCTGGCAGATGCTAGAACGACTCCTAGCCACGATACTGGGTGCTAGTACCTGGATCTGCACATGGGGAAAACATGCGCAGGAAAGGGCGTGAGTACTCCACATTCGGTACTCCGTAAGTGCCAAGCCTAACCCCAGTCAAGTAGTGACGAGGTCAGGTTGAGGCTCTACTGAGTTTTTAAAACAAGTCAATATAAATTTAAAACAGTGAAATATAAATAAGCAATGATAAACAGGATTAACGGAAACTGGAAGAATTTATAACAGACAAAGAGCCCTCGGCTCAGCATATTATATCTCAACAGTAAATGTGCAATGCAGTACAAGGGAAAACTCCCAGATCTCAGTCCGTAGTCCCAATTTAAATATGCTATGCAGTACAGTGGAAAAGCTCCCGGATCTCCGTCCATAGTCCCAATTTAAATATGCATTTCAGTACAGGGGAAAAGCTCCCGGATCTCGGTCCGTAGTCCCAATTTAAATATGCAAAGCAGAAGTATGTCGGATACGACTTAATTAAACAATCCAGGAAAAATAACAGGCAAGAATAGAGTAAAGCTACCTAAGCATGGTGCAAATAGTAGCAAATAAGAGGAAATCAAATAGGGACAGATAGGCATACTTACTCTTAAGCTAACTACTCAGTTAAGACAGGAAACAGTAATATAGGAATAAAAATGAGTGATTGCATGGAAGTGAAAATGGAATTTTATCAACAATAACCCAAGTACGCGCTCGTCACCTCACGTACACGACGTCCACGTAACAAAATCAGTATAAAAATGCCTAACGAGAAGTCCCCAACATAGAATTAGGCAAGCCACTTACCTTGATTGCGCTAATCAACTCAATGCCACGCTCTTGATACGAGTATCCGACTCCGGGTGGCCCAAATCTATTCAAATCGATTGCATAATGTAAATATCACTTGAAGGGAACGAAATAGCTAATTATTTCTAAGCTAATACGCGAAATTAGGAAATTCGCCCAAAAAGTCCCCCGGGCCCACGTCTCGGAATCGGGTAAGATTTATATTTCCCGAACACCCATTCGCTCGTAAACCCACTCGAACAAGAATCAACAAAAATCCGACGTCTTAATCTCCCTAAATCCTCAGATTTCTACTTGGGGAAGTTTCATCCCAATTTCATGGTTTTTCATCCAATTTCATTGATTAGATTGAAGAAATTGATAGAGATTATTTATATACAAATGGATTAAGGTTAGAAAATGTTACCTATGATTCTCTTCTTCAAATTCCACTTAAAATGGCCAAATCCCGAGCTCTCAATCGATTTTGGAGTTATGAATTTCAAACCCTCGGATTTTGATATAACCAGCCCAGGTATTTTGCACCTGCGACACTAGGATCGCACCTGTGGCGACACAATCGCAGGTGCGGAAAATCATTAAAAGACCTGGGGTCTCACCTGCGGTGGCTAGTTGCAGGTGCAGCTCCGCACCTACGGATACTCTTCCGCACCTACGAGTCGGGCCAGCCTAGGCTACGTCCGCACCTGCGTGCACCCCTTCGCACCTGTGTCCGCACCTGCGGAAATACCATCACAAGTGCGAGACACCAGAACCAGAATGGTTCAGCTGCTCTTAAAGTCCCAAATTCACCCGTTGGGCATCCGAAAAACCCCGAGGACCCTGGGACCTCAACCAAACCTACCAACTGACCCTAATACGTTGTTCAAACTTGGTCGAGCCTTAAAAACACGTCTCATAACATCAAAATCATCAATTATGCATAGATTCAAGCCTAAGAACTTATGAAATTTCTGAATTCACATCCGATGCCGAAATACGTCAAAACTTATCCGAATGACCTCAAATTTTTCACACATGTCACAATTGGCATTACAGACCTACTGTCACTTTCGAAATTCCATTCCAAGTCTGATATCAAAATTTCACCTATTGGCCGAAATCGTCGAAATTCTAACTTTCGCCAATCTAAGTCTAAATCTACAACCGACCTCGAAAACATATTCCGAACACGTTCCTAACCCCGAAATCACCCAAGAGAGCTAACGGAGTCGACGGATTTCCATTCGGGATCCGTCATCACATACCTCTAGCTACGGCCAGATTTCTAAAGTTAAATTCCTCATTTATGGACTATGTGTCCAAAATCACCCCGGATTTCATCACTCAACGCTCTGACAAGTTCTTATAACATAAATAGCCATGGGAGAAGCGGTTAATATGGAGTCGAGGTGCTAATTATCAAAATGACCAACCGGGTCGTTAGACCACTTTTCCTTACACTTTGAGGATACAAATTGCGCTCCCAATTTTGCATCAATTTTTCTGTCACGTTCATGGGGTGGTGGTATAAATATAAATAAAACAAGCAATAGATATCGCATCTTGCACTTCTTGGCCTTCAAGTGAGGGATGACATTTTGTCTCCTTGGCATCACAAATTTCAGAATATAAGCACTTTGTTCGTCATCTTTTTTTAAAGACCCGTAAAATTTTGTCGTTTTAAAATAATGCCCGAATGAGTCCCCGAGTTGTTTTTATCGTGGAAATTTTTAAAATGGACCTAAATTGAGTAAAAAGTATCCCGAGACTTAAAGAATAAATTTTTCCAGAAAGTAGGTGTTATGCGACGCACTATGCGATCGCCTAACGTGTATGCGGACCGCATTTTAGTCGCATACACGGGCAGATCACTTCCCCATTTGAGGTCAACTATGCAGTCCAATGTGCGATCGCATTTCAATTCTGCGGACCGCATATCTGTCACATTGTTGCCTTTGATTTTGGGAGGGAAGTTATGCGACGCATTATGCGATCGCATAACGTGTATGTGGACCGCACAATGGTCACATACCTAGGCAGTGTGTTTTGAATTTTGTCCCATCTCGAGGGGTTCTAGAGAGAGAAAGTCCCAACTTCATCAAATTGGTCTTCATTCATCACTCAAGCTTGGAACTAATCAAGTAGGACACAAATTTCTTCACTTTAAGAGGTAAGCTTCTACCTCATTAACCTTAATTTCCAGATCTTTGTTAAAAGTGAAACCTGGGTAGGATAGTTCATAAAGATGGGGTTAAGAATCTTGCATGCATGTACCCAATTTATCATAATCTAGTAAAGAAAAATAGGTTGGAGTAACCTTTCACTAAAAAGGGGTTATTTAATCTGAAGCAACACCCGGTGTTTGATAGAAAGCTCAAATGAGTTCAAGACATGTTCATGATTCCTAATTCTAAGTTTAAATGTGCCGCATTGTGAATTAGATTGAAGGTGCTAGAAGGTCCGGTGATTTGAGATAGAAATTAAGGAAAAATCCCGATTCGAGGTATGTATGGCTAACTTTAACCTTTGTAGAATCCTCTTGTTGGGTCCGAGCATACGGTATGTGTACCTTGTTTGAAAATATGTGAATTGATTGTTCAAATGTGTTGAGACGTAAGATTCTATTCTCTGATTGTCCTAGTTGATTGCCATACTACCGTACTATATGAGACTGTGAAAAGTGTTTTGATGTGCCTATCTTATTATGTGCAAAGCTCGTAAATGCTCGAGGGTATCGATATGAAAGTATGTGTTAATGAATGAAAGAAGGTTAATGTGCCCAAGTGTGGGAATGTATATAATGGCTAAGGAAAACGTGCGTAATAGGTAATGAAAAAGGGTATTGTGAAATGATGTGAATGAGTTGAACAATTATGGCAATGCCTTGTATATGAATTACTACTTGGGGAGAATTATTGTGCCTTGGGCCCAAATATATGAATGGTGGACGTGAACTTGTGATTCCTTGAAATGATAATTCTTGTGTAATTGTTTGTGGTTTCTGTTATGAAATATGATTGTTAGGTGGGATCGGATTGTGCGCCGCAACATGAAGTAATAAGCTTGATGAGATGTGAGGTAATAAGGGTGGCCGAAGTAATAAGGGTGGCCAAGGTAATAAGGATGGAATGTGATCATTATCACTATCGAAATGAAAAATTCGGGAAACTCTTGAATATGGTGATGTTGCAAGAGAAAAAGGAGAGATTGTGAAACTTGTTGATTTTGGCTGTTTCTTTCCACGTGCATTGATTGATTGGTTCTATTACTGTCTCTTAATTGTGTATTATTTGATATTACTTGGGATAAAGTTTGTTCATACATACTAGTACTATTCCACAGTACTAACGTCCCTTTTGCCGGGGGCGCTACATCTTCTTATATGGATGTAGGTGGGTCCATAGCAGGTTGCTCAGCTCGCCTTTAGTGGGTATTTATCCTTATCCTTTCTCAGTTGTACTGGTGAGCCCCACTTCCTCTCAGGGCCATGTGTAGTTCATGTTATCTCCTTTTGAGTATATTATGTATTGTAAGGTATAGCCGGGGCCTTATTGCCGACAAGTATTGTATAAAATCCTAGTACTCTTAGAGGCTCCGTAGACACTATTGGGTGTATATATATATTTTTGGGTAGTGGTTGTATTTGCTCGTAATCGTGGTCCGTATTGGGAAGTGTTGTATCTATTATGTATGTTTTGGGAAATCTAGTATAATAATGTAAAATGAGGAAAAAATGGATTTATTGTGGTAATCACACACTTTTAAGCTTATCTCACTGTTTCACATAAATAATGGATGATATAAACACGGGGAAGCACGTTGGGTAGGAAAGGCAAATCAGGTTCGCTTGACTGGGGTCACCCGGTTGAGTGCCGGTCGCGTCCCTCGATTTTGGGGCGTGACAAACTTGGTATCAGAGCCTAAGGTTTTAAAAGTGTCCTAGGATGTCTCGGAGCCGTGTCTAGTAGAGCCCTTCTTATCGGTGTGTTGTCGACCACATATATAATTAGGGGGCTACATGGATATTTAGGAAACACCCTTTTCATTGTTATTCTATATCGTGCGGTGAAGTGGAAAGTGAGAATATTCTTGTCTAACTCGTGCTCTGTTCCAAAATTTTCAGTGATGGCACCAAAGAAGAGAGCTCGACTCGGGCCTAGAGGCCAATGCCGCCCCAAGTGTGGCCGTGAATTCTTTACCCGATGGTGCGGGTGAGAGTGAATCCCTGACCTTGAATTCATCTGGCCTATATCGTCCAGATCAGAGTGCTCCTATTCCTGCTGCGGCGGAGGGTGCTACAATCCCTCCCACCGATATTCCTGATCCTTCTTCGGTTCCAGCTCCAGGTCCCGGTACTTCCAATGGGGACCTCAGGGGAGCTATTCATATGTTGACCCAGTTAGTGGCCGCTGAGGCCCAAAGATCTCATGTTGCCCCTGCGTCGTCTAGCAGACAGGGAGATTCCGACGGTTCCAGAGTCAACTAGTTTCTGCGGTTGGCCCCTCCAGAGTTCTCAGGTATTGATCCAGAGGTCGATCCGCAGGACTTTCTAGATGAAATGTACAAGATGCTTCGGGTTATGAAGGCTACAGAGATAGAGGGGGTTGAGTTAGCATCTTACAGGTTGAGGGGAGCAGCGTATTCCTGGTTCGAGATGTGGGGGGGATTCCCGTGGGGAGGGAAGTCCTCCGGCGAGATGGGATGAGTTCGTTGATACTTTCATGGATCACTTCTTGCCTGCCGAGACTATGGAAGCCCGTGCCACGGAGTTTGAGGTTCTCAAGCAGGGTAACATGAGTGTGTGGGAGTACCACATGGAGTTCGTGAGGTTGTCTAAGTACGCTCCTCAGTTGGTATCAACTATGGATGCCAGAGTTCGACGGTTTGTTCAGGGCCTCAGTCCCTTGGTTGTGAATGAAGCTGCTACAGCTGCCTTGCACTCAGACATGAATTATGGTAAGATAGTGGGATTCGCCCAGGCCACGGAGGCTAGAAAATTGAAGATAAGGTCGGAGAGGGAGAGTATCAGTAGGGCCCGATCAGCGGGCCACTCAGGGAGTTCAGTTGGAGGAGGGAGACCAGTTCAAGGGAGAGGACAATTAGGGCCATCTCAGTCTTATGCTTAGTGCTCATCTAGTGCACCGCCATCAGTGCACCGTTATCAGCAGAGCAGTCGCTCAGGACCAGGATCAGATAGTAGGAGACCCCGTCAGTCCGTTCGTCTAGGAGGGAGGTTCTAGCAGCGGAGGAGGGCTCCGTTCCCTAAGTGTGGGAGGTTCCATACCGAGCCTTGTTACCTGGATATCCCGGTATGCTACGGGTGTGGGGTGAGAGGTCATATTCGGTGGGATTGTCGTGCGCCCAGTCAGGGCATGCGTAGTGGTTTTGCTCAGCTGTCCGATTCTTCAGTCGCCGCATCTTCAGTACGTCCTCCAGCTCCAGCAGGGCGTGGTGCAGTTAGAGGTGGAGCTCGTGGTAGAGGTGGACCCAGCCAGTTCTATGCTTTGAGTGGTCGCCAGAGTGCGGAGGCTTCCCTAGATGTTGTTACAGGTATTCTAGTTGTTCAAGCCCTTGATTGTTATTCTCTTATTGATCCGGGGTCCTCCTTGTCCTATGTTACCCCATTTATTTCTTCATGTTTTGGGATAGAACCCGAACAAATCCATGAGCCGTTCTCTGTGTCGACTCCGGTTGGTGATTCCATTACAGTCGCATGAGTCTATAGGAATTGTGTTGCCACGGAGTGTGGTCGAGATACCACGGTCGATCTTATCGAACTAGGGATGGTAGATTTTGATGTTATCATGGGAATGGATTGGGTTTACTCGTGCTTTTCTAAACTCGGCTGCCGAACCAAAATTATGAGACTAGAGTTTCATAATGAGTCAGTTATTGAGTGGAAAGGGAATGGTGTGGTGCCAAAGGGTAGGTTTATTTCCTACCTTAAGGCCTTGAAGATGATTAAAAAGGGGTGTGTTTATCATTTGGTCCGAGTTGCGGACACCACTTCAGAAGTGCCTGCCCCCGAGTCTGTCCCAGTCGTGAATGAGTTTCTTGAAGTATTTTCGGCCGAGCTTCCAGGGATTCCGCTAGATAGAGAGATCAATTTCGGGATTGATGTATTGCCAGATACGCAGCCAATATCTATTCCACCATACAGAATGGCGCCAACAGAATTGAGGGAGTTAAAGGGGCAGTTGAAAGACTTATTAGAGAAGGGGTTCATTCGGCCGAGTGTGACGCCATGGGGCGCTCCGGTTCTTTTCGTCAAGAAGAAGGATGGATCGCTTCAGATGTGTATTGATTATCGGCAGCCCAACAAAGTTACTATCAAAAACAAGTATCCATTGCCCCGGATAGATGATTTGTTCGACCAATTGCAGGGTGCGAGGTTCTTCTCCAAAATTTATTTACGGTCGGGGTATAACCAGTTGAAGATCAGAGAGCAGGATATTCCTAAGACCGCCTTCAGAACTCGTTATATCCATTTTGAATTTTTGGTAATGTCTTTTGGACTGACCAATGCTCCAGCGGATTTCATGGATCTTATGAATCGGGTTTTCAAGCCGTTTCTTGACTCCTTCGTGATTGTTTTTATTGATGACATCCTTGTCTACTCGCGCGGTCGGGACGATCATGCTAATTACCTCAGGATAGTTCTGCAGACTCTTCATCAGCACCAATTGTATGCCAAGTTTTCAAAATGTGAATTTTGGTTGGAGTCAGTCACATTTTTGGGTCATGTTGTTTCCAGAGAAGGGATTAAGGTTGATCCCCAGAAAATCACAGTGGTAAAGGATTGGCCTAGACCAATGACCCCGACAGAGATTCGCAGTTTCTTGGGTCTAGTCGGGTATTATCGGAGGTTTGTGGAGGGGTTCTCTACCCTCGCCTCCCCGTTGAGTAAATTGACGCAGAAGGCAACTAAGTTTCAATGGTCCGACGCTTGTGAAAAGATCTTTCAGAAATTGAAATCAAGATTGACTTCAGCGCCGGTGTTAACTTTGCCAGAAGGCACGGAGGCATTTATGGTTTATTGTGATGCTTCAAGGGTTGGTTGGGGATGTGCATTGATGCAACACGAGAAGGTTATAGCCTATGCTTCCAGGCAACTCAAGAATCAGGATAAGAATTATCCGACGCACAATTTAGAAATCGCGGCAGTTGTGTTTGCATTGAAAATCTGGCGGCATTATTTGTATGGGGTCCATGTGGACGTGTTCTCATACCACAAGAGTCTCCAATATTTGTTCAAGAAGAAGGAGTTGAATTTAAGATAGCGGTGATGGTTAGAATTGCTTAAGGATTATGATATAAACATTCTTACCATCCAGGGAAAGAAAATGTAGTGGCCGACACTCTCAGTCGGAAGTCTATGGGTAGTCTGGCTCATTTGGAAGAAGATCAGAGGTCGTTGGCTCGGGAGGTTGTCGATTGGCTAGTCTAGGGGTCTGTCTCTCGACCTCAGACGAGGGGAAAGTCATGGTGCCTAATGGGGGTAGAATCATCACTTGTAGCGGAAGTCAAGGAGAAGCAGTTTATTGATCCAGCATTGGCGCAGTTGAAGGGAGTAGTTTTGAATAGCAAGATTTTTGCATTCTCACTCGGAAGCGATGATGGTGTTTTGCGGTGCCAAGGAAGGCTATGTGTTCCTGATGTGGATAATCTTCGGGAGAGGGTGATGGCGAAAGCTCACAGTTCCAGGTATTCCGTGCACCCAGGTTCTACGAAAATGTATCAAGATCTCCGGAAAGTTTATTGGTGGAGCGGCATGAAAAGAGGTGTGGCAAACTTTGTATCTAAATGTCCGAATTGTCAGCAGATGAAGGCCGAGCATCAGAGGCCTGGTGGGTTAACTCAACTTATGGAGATTCCAATATGGAAATGGGAAATGATCAACATGGATTTAGTGGTAGGGTTACCTCGCACTCAGCGCAAGTTCGACTTGATTTGGGTGATAGTGGATCGACTCACGAAATCAGCTCACTTCTTGCCGGTCAAGTCCACCGATACTGCAGAACAGTACGCTCAGTTGTATACCAAGGAAATAGTCAGGCTTCATGGTACTCTAGTTTCCATTATCTCAGACCGAGGAGCCCAGTTCACGGCTAATTTTTGGAGGAAAGTTTAGCAAGGTTTGGGTACTCATGTAAATCTCAGCACAACTTTCTATCCGCAGACTGATAGTCAGGCAGAGCGGACTATTCAGACGCTTGAAGATATGTTACGGGCTTGTGTGTTGGACTTCAAGAGTAGTTGGGATGATCACTTACCGCTTATCGAATTTGCTTACAATAACAACTTTCATGCTAGTATTCAGATGGCTCCATTTGAGGCATTGTACGGAAGGAGGTGTAGATCTCCGATTGGGTGGTTCGAGGTTGGTGAAGCAGAATTGTTAGGTCCAGATCTCATGCACCAGGTATTCGAAAAAGTCAGAGTCATTCGGGAGAGAATTAAAACCGCTCAGAGCCGTAAAAAATCCTATGCGGACGTTCGTCGAAGAGAATTGGAATTTCAAGTTGATGATTGGGTATTCTTGAAGGTATCTCCCATGAAGGGAGTGATACGGTTTGGGAAGAAAGGGAAATTGAGCCCAAGGTATGACGGGCCATATCAGATTGCTCAAAGGATAGGGCAAGTGACTTATAGGTTGGAATTACCCCCTGAATTGTCATTAGTGTACCCGGTGTTCCATGTGTCCATGTTGAAGAAAGTGGTTGGAGATCCATCAGCCATCGTGCCAGTTGAGACTATTGAGGTTAATGAAGAATTATCGTATGAAGAGGTTCTGGTTGCCATTCTTGATAGACAAGTCCGTAGATTGAGGAACAAATAAATTGCTTCAGTTAAAGTGTTTTGGCGAAGTCATCACGTTGAAGGAGCCACGTGGGAAGCGGAAGATGTGATGAAATGAAAATATCCCCATTTGTTTGAATAAGTCTAGTAGTGTTGGTCAGAACTGTCATCTCTAAGCAAATTATATTTTATGTTCAATTTTGTGCAAAAGCACCCCATCTTCCTCTAATTGCCTTATTGTTGTAATTTTCCAATGTGTGCTAAAACTGAATCCGCAGTTCTATTTGGGTAGTGTGCAACCTTTGAGGTAAATGAAAGTTTTGTGGAACGTATGTGTTAGGAAAGTGATTAATAGTAGTGTAGGTTGGTAATGATTAATTGAAATGAATATAGTATATTGAGGTGATTGGGTTGTATGTGACTCATTAAAACGACCAAGTTATGTGCAAAAATATGAATCGTGTGCAAATTTGTGGTATAAGAAGAAAGAACTATGTGTAGTTGACAAAATGATTGAATATTTGCAAATTGTTGAGATAACAACGTTGTGTGTGAGTTATTGGGTGATTAAAACTGTGTAATGATGCTTGGAAATGTGTTTCGGGGGCTCTCTGACATGTAGATAGGTCTAATTACAAAGGAAATTCTGGCAAAATTTTTCTGAGATATTGGAGTTAGTGAAAATCTAGAAGTTGCATGTCATGCTTTCAAAACTAAATGATTTCCAAAACCCTCATTCGAGGACGAATGATTTTTAAGGGGGGAGGATGTAAACACCCGTAGAATTTTCTCGTTTTAAAATAATGCCCGAATGATTCCCGAGTTGTTTTTATCGTGAGAATTTTTAAAACGGACCTAAATTGAGTAAAAAGTACCCCGAGACTTAAAGAATAAAATTTTCCAGAAAGTAGGTGTTATGCGACGCACTATGCGATCGCATAACGTGTATGCAGACCGCATAATGGTCGCATACACGGGCAGATCACTAACCCATTTGAGGTCAACTATGCGGTCCAATGTGCAATCGCATTTCAATTCGGCGGATCGCATATCCGCATTGTTGCCTTTGATTTTGGGAGGGAAGTTATGTGATGCATTATGCGATCGCATAACGTGTATGCGGGCCGCACAATGGTCGCATACCTAGGCAGTGTGTTTTGAATTTTGTCCCATCTCGAGGGCCATTATGCGGTCGATTCTGCGGACCGCATGACAGGAAAGCGATCACATTCCTGACCGCATTCTTGTGTTGGGCCCTATTTTTCTAATTTTTTAAAACCCGACCCTAGTTCATTAAAACACCCCTCCCCTTCAATTGTTAACCATTTTCTGATATCTTAGAGAGAGTAAAGAGTGGGTTCTAGAGAGAGAAAGTCCCAACTTTATCAAATTGGTCTTCCTTCATCACTCAAGCTTGGAACTAATCAAGTAGGACACAAATTTCTTCACTTTAAGAGGTAAGCTTCTACCTCATTAACCTTAATTTCCAGATTTTTGCTAAAAGTGAAACCTGGGTAGGATAGTTCATAAATATGGGGTTAAGAATCTTGCACGCATGTACCCAATTTATCATAATCTAGTAAAGGAAAATAGGTTGGAGTAACCTTTCACTAAAAAGGGGTTATTTAATCTGAAGGAACACCCAGTGTTTGATAGAAAGCTCAAATGAGTTCAAGCATGTTCATGGTTCCTAATTCTAAGTTTAAATGTGCCGCATTGTGAATTAGATTGAAGGTGCTAGAAGGTCCGGTGATTTGAGATAGAAATTAAGGAAAAATCCTATTCGAGGTATGTATGGCTAACTTTAACCTTTGTAGAATCCTCTTGTTGGGTCCGAGCATACGATATGTGTACCTTGTTTGAAAACATGTGAATTGATTGTTCAAATGTGTTGAGACATAAGATTCTATTCTCTGATTGTCCTAGTTGATTGTCATACTACC
>ML390687.1:31558-47833 GCA_005239525.1 Nicotiana knightiana
AATAAGGATGGACGAGGTAATAAGGGTGGCCGAGGTAATAAGGATGGAATGTGATCATTATCACTATCGAAATGAAAAATTCGGGAAACTCTTGAATATGGTGATGTTGAAAGGGAAAAAGGAGAGATTGTGAAACTTGTTGATTTTGGTTGTTTCTTTCCACGTGCATTGATTGATTGGTTCTATTACTGTCTCTTAATTGTGTATTGTTTGATTGTACTTGGGATAAAGTTTGTTCATACATACTAGTACTATTCCACAGTACTAACGTCCCTTTTGCCGGGGGCACTACATCTTTTATATGGATGTAGGTAGGTCCATAGCAGGTTGCTCAGCTCGCCGTTAGTTGTGCTTTCTCCTCATCCTTTCTCAGCTGTACTGGTGAGCCCCAATTCCTCTCGGGGCCATGTGTAGTTCATGCCATCTCCTTTTGAGTATATTATGTATTGTAAGGTATAGCCGGCACCTTGTTGCCGGCAAGTATTGTATAAACACCTAGTACTCTTAGAGGCTCCGTAGACACTATGTGGGTGTATATATATATATTTTTGGGTAGTGGTTCTATTTGCTCGTAATCGTGGTCTGTATTGGGAAGTGTTGTATCTATTATGTATGTTTTGGGAAATCTAGTATAATAATGTAAAATGAGGAAAAAATGGATTTATTGTGGTAATCACACACTTTTAAGCTTATCTCACTGTTTCACATAAATAATGGATGATATAAACACGGGGAAGCACGTTGGGTAGGAAAGGCAAATCAGGTTCGCTTGACTGGGGTCACCCGGTTGAGTGCCGGTCGCGTCCCTCGATTTTGGGGCGTGACAATATTGAATCCTCCATATGCTCGATTGAATCAATTCCCATGTCACCAACCAAACGCAATGTTGAAAAGTATTTAGAATGAGGTCCAATACGATCCAACTCCAAAATTGCATTATTTTTTACATCCTTTATTTTTCACTCTTCGTCAACCTTGACATCATTAATAATATTTTGGTCGAATAGTTGGAATTCCTCTTTTCACTCCACAAATTGGCCAGTATCTACAACAATTGGCTGAAGGGCATCATACTCCTCAACCTTTTTATTCAATTTAACCTGCAGGTCATGGATATCTGAGCCAAATTGGTCTATCTCTTGCCTGAGCTCAATTTTTCCTTCTATCAGTTGTTCTGTCATATTTGAAAGACCTTCACGGAGAGACTCATGAAATTTTATTAGCTGAGATTGTTCCTCTAGCCAATATTGGCTCACGATATCTTCTTCTTAAAAATTATATTCTTGTGGGAACTCGCTCTCTTCGTCGAGTTGAGGTTCTTCTTGAAAATTGGCCATTAATTCATCAATTATAGCCTAGAGTCTTTTGATCGCTAAGGTGTCAAGAGCTTGTTGCTCGGTTACTTGCCTTATTATGTCCATAATAGCCTTCTGATTTTCATCTTGTTTCTCTATGTCCATAATACGATCATCACGTTCCATATCCTCCACTTCATTTATCATATCAAACTCATAAACATTACTAGAAACATTATAATAAGAGCTCTGAGATGGATAATAAGAATTAGGACAACCATCCCAATGGCCACCTTGACAACCACAAACATTACAAAAATTCCACACATCAGATTGAGATTTACAATTTTGCCACAAGTGTGTTCCTCCACAATATGGACAAGGATCACTATAATAAGAATAACCACAATTCGATCAATTCTCATTCCAAGATGTCATGTAAACAAAGATAATAAAATATTAAATTAAGATAAAAATAAAAACAAAAACTTGAATAGACAAAAAGTAAAAATCTAATCTAGTAGAATAGTTAATTTCTAAATTCCCGACAACGGTGACAAAAACTTGTTGCTCCCAAACGCACACGCGAGTATATGTGATCGTACAAGTAATATAGGATTGTAAGTCCAGATATCGTACCCACGGGGACTTGTGATTAACTAATCAACTAAATTAAACAAAATAATTAATCTATTCAAATGAATCCTAATGTATGAATATTTAACCAAAATTAATCTAGAGTAACAAATTAAGATTTTAAAAAAACAACGACAAACTTAAAGACAAATTCAATGTGAGTGAATATTCTAGATCTATGGGTTAGCTAACAATCCCGTTGAATTTTTCACTTAAATCCTCTAATTAATTTATCTGATTTATTGGTTAACATGGTTAATATTGCTTTTAGCCTTCTCCCGAAGTACTATTCGCCTATTCAAGCTAATTTAACGCCTATATTCCTATGAAATTAGAATTAACAAGAACGCATTAAAATTCATGTACAATAACCAAGCAAGGCAATTATGTATATTCCTATCCTAACCGCATTACCCCCCCCCCCCCCCCCCNCAATCTTATATGCCATCTAGAATTCCCTCTCCTGGGTTCAATCCTAGATTCGTAGATAGTATTCTATTGGTGATCAAGAAATCGAATAATTAAGCGCAATATTGAATAAATAAACTAAGATGATCAAATAATAAGAATAATTCAAGTTTCAAACTACAACGTTCATGTAGCACCCAACAACTCTAGAACTAATAAACTATGAGATTAAAGGAAGAGAAGAGGAGAAAAACTAGTTGAAAGCCTCCTCCAAGCGTGCTGTATCTTCCTCCACGTCAATTCTCCTTCAAAGTCGCGTCTCCCCTCCAAAAATAGGCTTAGTCTTGCTTTTATACGCGTTGGGTAGGTCTAGGGCCGAATTAACCTTATCCCGGACAAAGTTGGACACAATTCATGTCACCAGTGTGGCCCAGCGCCTCACGCTGGCCTTGGCGCTGGTTAATTAAGAACACTGTCTGGCGCCACAGGTGGCGTGGGGCGCTGCATGTGGCGCCGAAAATCCCACTTCCTCTATTTTCGTCTGTTTTGGCTCTAATTTCGTACATTTCGCGCACAATTGCTTCCGGGTGATTCATACACATAAAAACACCCCGAATTAACATAAATCAACTCAATTTACATCCAAAATTCATAAACAAGAGTAAAACATGAGGCGATATACGTATAAATATATATACTTTAAGCTAAATATCACATACTTATATATGAAGATTCTATCTTCTCTATACTTTATTTATAAAAAAGGTCCTTATATTTTATTATATTTTTTTTACAATCATGCGAAAAGCAGATACTATCACTACTCTTTATATAAAATTACTTTTGTTATCAAAATATACTAATATATATAAAATATAGGTCCTAGGAGAGGTGACTTGTTTCTCTTAATCTAGTATTCTTATTTATTCTTTTCCTAAAAAAATTACTTATTTTATGTTTAAAATAACAAATCAGTACAAAACTAAAAATATGTTATTTATGTCTTCCATATTATTAGCATTTATTACTCCTCCTCAAACGTTATTAATGAGACCGTTTAAAAAAAACTGCACAATCATGGTTGCAAATTAAAGATGCTTTGTCTTTTATGAGAAGTGGAAAAGAGAAGATGAACAATGGCGGTATTCATCGGCAACTTTCAACAATCCTTCTCCAAACATTTTTTAAACAATCCTCTCTAAGAGTAAGCTTAACAACTTCCAAATCTCATTATATATGTTTCTCTGGATTTTTGTGACTTTCATCTTAATGTATTCCGTTTTCTCATTGAAATATCGCACTTTAACATACTAAATTTGTTCTATTCTCTCCCATCTCCATGTGTGGTGGGTGTCTTCGGTATGTTATGAGGATGAGTTTTATAAGGAAAACCCTTTTCTCTTATTTGAAAAGTTAACCTTCTTTGAGATTCTAGCAAAGAATTACAAATAAGGAAGAAACCAACGAAAGATGAGAAAGAATATGGCAAAAAAATAGGAAAGATTATGTCAAGCAAATTTCATATGCGAATTTGATTCTTGTCCTAGTGATATGACCAAGAACTGATGGCTTTGTATTATAATTATTTATTTCGTTCAGAATTTTATTAGTCTATGTTAGTGTATAGAAGGAAAAATTATATTGGTGCAAGTGATTCAAATTTAGTTTATCATTTGAATACGAATTCGTCATTCTGCTTTTCCCATCAAAATTAATCATTCTACTCATCTTAATTTTTTTTTTGCTCTACCTTTTCGTATATGTATGATAGCATTGATAGGGATATATGTCGCCAATCAAATAGATCATTTAATTTGCTTTTTGTGTCGCTGGTAGAATTATGGATCGGATATGGAGGAGGTCAAGGGTCTAGAATGTGGAATAAGTGATATGTTTTCGAAGCCTTTGGCGTCGCGGTTAACAACATTAAAATCAAAGGAGCAATGTTGATGAACGAGTATTTCCTAATGAACTCATTCTAGGACTTCCTGTATGTGCTTTTACCTTTTTATGACTTGCAGAGATGATTGATTTTGGCTTGGAGGGGTTCGTCTTGAAATCGGAACGCTTAATTCCTTAATAGTGGTCTACGATGGTCAAGTTTGACTTGAGCTAGTATTTTGAGTAAACGCTTAGTGTTTTGGAGCCCCGTGTCACGATCCCAATTTCCCTTCGTAGGATGTTATGATGGAACCTAGTCTCTAAGACTGGGTAAGCCTAATAAAACATGCGGAATATAACTGAAATGACAAATAACTCTCAAATACTCAACAATTTGACATAAATAATCTCTGCAACTCAGTATATACTAGGGTTGTGCATTTGGATCGGATATCCGTAATCTTATCCGATCTACTCTATTTTGGATTTTCGGATTTCGGATTTTCGGATTGGATACGGATTATGTTTTATAAAATTTTGGATTTTTGGATTGGATTCGGATTGGTATGATTTTACTCCGATCCGAAATCCGAAATTATATGGGCCTATATAAATACTCCACTAAAATTTTAGGGTTAGGCTTATTCATTTTTCAGACAACCCCTCACTTACTTAGGTTATATCGATATGTATTTCTCTCTCACATATTTCTGCCTCTCTTCCTCCTCTCTTCAGTGAAAACTGAAGAGTCTCAAACTCTCAAACTTCCGCCTCTGTTCACTCTTCAGTCATTCAGTGAACCCCAAAGTCCAAATCTCACTTTTCAGTCATCCTCTCGAAGTCTCAAGTTATTTTTCTATGACAGTATGGTTTGAACTTTGAAAGACAATTGATTGTGTTTTGTTCGGGGCCTTCGGTTTGGATTGGTTTGAAAGACAATTGTTGCATTATGTAATATTTCAGGTTGTGGTTTGTTTATTCCAAGAAGCCGTTGAACTTTTTTAGGTGATGAATGATGTTTTCTGATTGAATGGTGTATTAGGAGATAAATGGTGTTTTCTGATTGAATGGTGTTTTAGGAGATGAATGATCCAAAGTCTTAACCAACAAATCTTGTGAGTATGAATTAATTCAGCAGCTTTTAAAATGTCTTTGGTGAATGGTGAGTATGACTTAATTGAGTGACAACCCGAACCGACAATCCGAAAAATTATCCGATCTAATTTTATTTCAGATCGGATTCAGATTGCCTTTTCCAGAATCCAAAATCCGAAATTCGATTCGGAAATATGCTAAATCCGATCTGATTCGATCCATGCACATCCCTAGTATATACAATTTTCCAAAATCCGGCGAATATAAGTCACAAACTTTAAATAGTAGTACTGAATAATCCTATACATCAATGTCTATAAAAGAATAAGGAAAATAGAGTAGTCTAGGTAAAGGGGGGACTTCGAGGCATACGGACGCCGAAAGGTGTACCTTGAAGTCTCCGAAGCTGAGCTCTCGCTAGTAACTAGGATGGTAGGAGGTATCTAGATCAACACAAAAAGATGTGCAGAAGCATAGCATGAGTACACCATAACGGTACCCAGTAAGTGCCAAGCCTAGCCTCGGTAGAGTAGTGACGAGGTCAGGTCAATGCCCTACTGGAACAAATAAGAAAAATTGTACAAGTATATGGAAATATAGTAATGAATGCAATAAAATTGAAACAATAAATAACATATCAAGGTTAGTTACACGGAACAAAAGCAAATAATGTAACACGAAGAAAACAAGGACTGATATGCTAAGTAAACAAACAACCAAATACAAGTGCAGCAATAGAGAAATACCAACAAGAGTCACTACTGAAGTACTGTCTCGTAGTCTCAAAACACAAGAATAATTCACAATCTTTCCTTATATCACCGGGGAAGCCTTGCATTTAATTTTGAAAATTATTTTTCCAAAATAGCATCCCGCGTTTTAGCCCATCTTATCACATTGTGTGGCTTCTAGTAGTTCCACTATTAGCCACGCGTATCAAGCCCACCTTATCTCACAACATGCGTTTCAACCCCATAATCTTATACCACCGCATGTGTATCAATATCACAGCGTATCACAAATCGTACCTCAAGTGCCCAATATCACTACTTGCCAAAACAATCCACAATAATTGTGTTTTCACAATTAAGTGCCCATGGCTCAACCACAATATACACAAGAGTCTCTCCAATAGCAACGGGAAGTGAATAACTCAACAGAATAATATTTCAGAACTTAACACTTTACCTTCAACTTTTTAAGTTTCACGATATCATGTTGAAACAACCTACGGACCTCCAAATAAACATCAGGATACACTCTTAGGTCTAAAATCATCATATGGAGCTATTGGAACCATCAAAACTGCATTCCTGAGTCGTCTACACAAAAGTCAAACTACGATCAACTCTTTCCACTTAAAGCTCCAACCTAGGGACTTTATGTCCCGTTCTACTCTAAAACTCGCCCGAACCCAAATCCAAACACCCCTAGAAAATTACACAACCATAATACAATATATAGGAGTCAATAATTAGGGGATCAGGGCTAAAATACTCAAAATGACCACTCGGGTCGTTACACCCCGAGGGCTCGGGTGAGTTTCAGACGCGTTTTGAAATGTTCTGAAGAGTTTGGAAATCCGCTGGTGTGATCTAGTGCCCAGGTCTCATATTTGTGAGTTTTGGATCACAATTGCGATGTTAGGCCAAGTTTGTTGAGTCCGCATTTGCGATGGGCGCCTGCAGGGAGCTTGATTCGCATTTACGATCATCCTGATCGATTTTGTGATGTGCCACTAGTTCGCAATCATGAACAATATGTCGCATTTGCGACTATAGAAAGAGTGTGAAAGACTTCACTTTTGCGATTATTTCTTTGCATTATGCGAACCCCAAGTCGCAATTGCGACACCTAGGATTGGACATAAGAGCTGAGGGACGGGATTTTGGTCTCATTTTCATATTTTGGAACCCTAGACTCGGTAAGAGGCGATTTTGAAGATGGATTTTCATCTACAATCTTTGGATAAGTGATTTTGTTCAATTTCTAGATATTTTACATGGTTATACCTGAGATTAAACATCAAAATTATGAGAATCGAAGTGAAATTTTGAGAAACTTTGGCTATGTTTTGAGAAATGAGAATTTGAGTGTTGAGAGTCAATTTTCACTCGAATTATCAAACAAAATACATGTATGGACTCGTGAGGTTATGGGTAACATTTACTTATAAAAATTTTCGAAATCTGGACATGCGTGTCCGGGGGTGAATTTTAGAGATCTTCCAATTTGGGTTGGGTAATTACTCGAATAGCTAAATTATAAACTTTTTAACGTATATTGATTAATATACACAATATTTGGTTAGTTTTAGATTGCGTGGCACCGATTTGAGGCTTTAGAGAGATTTGTGGACCGGAAAGTGGGCTTGGGAACGAGGTAAGTCTCTTGCCTAACCTTGTAAGAGGGATTTAGCCGCATAGGTGTTTAAATTGTTATTTGCTACAAATTGTCGCTTCTACATACACACGAAGTAACGAGAGTCCGTGTATAGCCAGTGTTATGTCCGAGTAGACATAGGTCTTTATTATGCCACTACTTGCTCTGTTTGGACTGAACTTGCTAGTTTAATTGCTTGTATTTAATAAGTAAAAATTTTGTTAAAGATTATGTTAAATCGAGCTTTATTGCTTAGAGAGTTGGCGGAGTATTTAATTATTGATAAAAATTATATTATTTCATGGTCTTAACTTGGAGTTGTAAATATACAATTCGAAACTCGAAGAGTTTCCCTATTCCTGTGGATCGGGCCGAACGCCTCGTAAATATTTATATATATTATGGGATACATCCATGGATCGGGTCGTATGACCTCGGTAGTGTATGTACACAATTATTATGGATCGGGCCATACGACCTCAGCATAACTCGTCCGTGTTGTCACTCGGAGTCCGATTACACTTGATATGTCTTTCATGACTTGAGGATGTATAAATACATGTTTGGCCCGTACTTGTTGAGATTAGTATGTGATATTTAGGGACTTGTAATTGTTATTTTGATAGATGGTCATTTAATTATTGCCTCTTATTCCATCATTGATGTTGTATTTCACTCCTAGCAAATAATCTTGTAAATTAGGTATATTGCCCACTAGTAAGTGTCGAAGTTGACCCCTCGTCATTACTTCTTTGAGGTTAGACTATATACCTACTGGGTACATGTTATTTATGTACTCACGCTACACTTCTACACATATTGTGCAGGTTATGAGGCAGGTGCATCTAGAGTTCGTCCGGGCGTGTACGCATTACCGGAGGCTTAGTGGTGAGCTGTTTTCCCATGCTCCGTTCTACAGCACCTGGAGCCTCCTCTTGTTTTGTTTTCTTGTTTCTGTCTATTTTCTTTCAGAATGTAGTTCTTAGAGAGTTTTGTATACTCTACTAGATGCTAGTGCACTTGTGACATCGGGTTCTGTGGATTCTTGTAGATACTTGTCACGACCCAAATCAATGGGCTACGACGGGCACCCGGTGCCTTACTCAACTGAGTACCAATGTAACGTATCTTTCGTGTCATAATAATATAGGTAAATGAGCCGGAAAGGATGTCATGAGATAAATAGAATAAAACGCTAGGGAATACTCGACATAGAATGACCCAACCTGATATAGAAACTTATACATGTGGCATACGGGCCTATAAGGTCGACACAATCATTTGTAAACTCAAAACATAGGCCGACAAGGACATACAAGTATCCATATACATGACATATGTCTACAATCCTCTAAGAGTACAGAAACGTCATAAAGGCCGGGATAGGGCACCGCCATACCGATCAATACATGTTAAAAGTAGACTGATCAAATAGGCAACTCCAGAGCTAGTGGAGTGCACCAACACATTCCGCTGAGCTGATAGCCTACTAGGAGGACTGTAAACCTGTCTATCAGGACCTGCGGGCATGAAATGCACCGTCCCTAGGCAAAAGAGACGTCAATACAAATAATGTACCGAGTATGTAAGGAATGAAAATAAGTAAATAAAAGACATGAGAGAAACATGGAGTAAAAGACTCAACATGTAAGTCTGAATAGCTCTGTGAATCATTTAATATTTATAATGTCATGCATATACGTATAAATGTCACATTATGCATTGGTATATCCGTACATAACATCATCAAGCCTCTGAGGGCATCCCATCATATCATCTCGGCCATTGTGGACGAAATCATCAACGTATACCAGCTGATCAGGTGGTTGTGCGTATATAACGCCATAACCTTTCGCCATACCCTATATATATATACACACCCACACATATATAACGCCATCTGGTCATGAGTCAATGTACATGTATAAATGAATGCATGCATAATGAAGCAAGTCAATAAGATCTTTTGGAATGTCATAAGATCATTATGCCTTTGATTAATATCATGAAATAAACTTTATTAACTTACGTATTTTCTGATATCCATGAACATATGATAGAATAATAGGACACATGAGAATCAAGAACATATGAACCCCTAGTACTTATAAGAATAGTGTCATTTGTGAAAGTTGCGCGTTTGCTCGTTTCGTTTGTATCATATGGATTATGCCAAAAGGAAAGAAGAGATAACCTTAAATACATGTTCTTAACCCACTGACTCAAGAGCTCAACTTGAATCCGCCTCACGATCTATACGATAACAAGAATAATACTATTATCAACCATATGAACAATTCTCTTAATTGCATAACAGAATATAGCCTATCCTACAATGAAATGGATAGTATTTCCCCTATTCTTATTATTCCCTCAAGCCTTCCATAGGCAAGGTAATACAACAACAAAACCTCATTTTCTTCAACTCGTTTACCCTCTCTCCTTCACGACTTTACTTATCACTTGTTATAAATAGCATAAATACTTATATTGTTCTTGAACTTATATTAATTATCTTACGACAAATCCAATGTACTAAATTATGGGATGTAACATCCTTCCCCTTTTTAGAAACATTCTCAAATGTTGACTGATGTGCTTATCAGTCTCATAACCTATAGCTCCTGCGAATACTTTATATAGTCCTTGTTATTTAGGAAATTGTTATATGAATAAATTCAAAGGCTAGGGCATTCCCCCTTTAGTCTTGTTTCTCAGACCATGACCTGTGGTCGGAATTCTTATAATCTTGTAACTGTTGCTACCTTCTGTCATGCAGCCTCAACGACTCTGTCCTTGTATTTGTGCCTATGCTATCTTCTCTCCTTTTCCTCTAGCTTTTAGTCAATCTCTAGGACTCACTTAGTGAACATATGCAGTATTATGACAAGTTGTCCCTTTGGGCATCTATAGGTGTACTAAAATTCTTCGCTCGGTACTTTGTGGAACTTACGACTATTGATATATCTTGTTTCATAGCCTCGATTATCTATACTTATGGATTTACTACAACTAGGTAATCCATGCTATACCATAACACTTACTTCAGTTTATTATTACCGAGGTCTACTACCTAACTCCAGGTTACTCTCTCGCTGCTTATCCTATATGTATAAATCTAAGTCATTTACTGCTTCCTCTTTACTGTTCATCTTAAGAATTAAGGCCTAATATGATCTCATACTTTGTAACTTTTATCCACACATTGTTAATTCCCCTCAATGTTGATCTATAATCTGCCACTGATAATTTGAAACCTCTTACGTAATACATTGTCACTAGGGCTCATGTCTCATCGGGGAACATCTAAAGTGATTTTCCTGATCCACCTAGGGATGATACTATACTTCAATAACCATATTTCATAGCATCCCAACGTGATTCCTCTTATGTGGGTATCTAATCCTGTGCAATTCATGAAATCACTTTTCTTTAGATCATTACTCAATCAAATGCCTAAACGTCATTCTCTTATGTATCACAATTACACCCTTATTATACTACCAAGGAAACATTCCATATCTTCTAAATGCTCATAGTCTCAGACTCCTTTGAGTATTATTCGTGCTATACTAAGCTTTATATAACTTACGGAAACCATCAGCTCTCTTGTTTTGATGGGCTTAATCCTGAGGCATTACCTATTCTTGTCACCTGCTCACTCCCTTTTTTTTAATCCTTACTCCTATCTACCTAAAATCTTGCCGCTCTATCATACTTTATCTTGCGACCTACATATATCAATTTATACTACTCGCAACCTTCCTTTAACTTGCTAGCACCATAAATTTCCTTTCGTGCCTTCTCAGTTGTCTTTAATGTAAGCAATTTCTTTTCCTGGTCTTTCTGACACATATTGCATAACCACTTGGCTTATCTTATTGCCCATGAATACATGGATTTTTTGTAACTCATATGATCTCAAATATCACTTTTGATTTCTTTCTTTTTCCTGTTTATTAGCCACGATATGTGCCACTTTCTTATGGAGTGCATACAACGTTATAGTGAGACTATTTTTACATGACCATTTCATCTTCAAGACGATGCTTAGATTGAGTCTTTCTTCCTTATTTCCTCAGCTAGTCTTTCATTGTAGTACTTAGGGAGGACCCTCTGACTCTTTTAAATCTACAAGCTCATTACATCGTATACTCGATGGTATTTTCGATGTTCTTCCTCGCTTATAATTATCCTTAGTTACTTACCTCCGCATTCTTGTGCTCGTACGGTTGCTTCTGAACTGAAATTTTGACTACTTCCCTAGTGGCACTTTCTTTTATTTCTGTAGCACCTATACGGTACTTTTAACTACCCAACTCCTATTTGAATATTTCTCAAGGATCATGATGTCATATCTGCGAGACTGAATTCAGTTTGTTGGGTTTCACTACGTTTATCTTGCATGATCTGCTGATTTGTCTATGACCTCTTTTCTATCCATAACTAGGCTCTTCCTGAATCCACTACAGACTACTCGTTGGTCCATTTTCATATTTTGATTTTGGTAACCCCTCTTGGTTTATGTCCCTTGTCTTAACTTACCTCTCGTGTTTTCTCCTTATGTATCAAGTGTTCATTCCCACTTATTTATCAATATCATTTGGTGCGAAACCCTTACTGCCTATTCCCGACGTGATGGTTGCACAATGTTCTGGAGTCGTATCATATGGTAGGATCTGAATAAATACAATCTCATTCCTTTCGCCATTCTACCACATTCTTTATTTACTATTCCGGAGTTACCTCTTCGTCTTTGGCGTCTTTTCACATCTTCATGGACTCTCACTCACCTTGCGGTAACCCTTTCTATACTAGGGATAACTGAATTTCTTACGCATGAGGGTGGCACCTAGTGTAACTGGTACACTTATTCCCTTAAGCGTAACTTTGCTCATAGTGCTCGCTTTAGGAAGCCTCTTCCTGTATGACCTTTAAAGGCTATTTTTCTGTTGTCCATACTATTATCGCCGGAACGCGATCTCTGAAATTCTCATGATGTCGACTATTATCAAATTATACGATCCCTAATTCATGTTCAGTTTATCTTATTCTCCAACCCATACTGATTTCTATTACTCCGGGGTCTAGCTTTTTCTTCTGTAATCACGTTGGAATCATTAACTTATTTCTCAAAATTAGGATATGACTTTATGGCTTATACTCTTTTATTGCTTCAACATGTCTCCTCTTGTCTTTCCTTTACTTGACTATAAACTCTGTCATCGTGTCATATTTTGATTTACCTTTATCACCCATATATCACAACTTACTCATAAAACTTCAATTACTTTCTTCTTATTCTACTACTAATATTTCTGACTATCACTTTATTCTGAAAAACTTCAACAAAACGTTCTTTCACTTCTAACTCCCCTTGCTTCATCTCACTAGCTCTTCGGGACGCCTAACATTCTCTCTTTACTGGGGATGGGAGCCATACTAAGGTAAATATTTATGCCTTCTAGGATTTCCACTGCCTATTTTTTGAATTTTCTAAACATTCTAGTGTTTATATCCGAATGTGCTATTATAGAGTGCACCATCTGTGTATCTCACCAAGGAGATCTATTACCACGTTTGCACTATCCTTTGGAAATATCAGCTAATGCTAACAATCCATCCACCATTTTGGGTTACTCCCCCAGCTGGATCCTGATATCCCGTCCTTCTCTTAAACAATATATGTTAGCTCCAATAGGATATAACTAAGATGATTGTGACCAATTGTACATACTTCTGTTACTGTTGAAGGTAACTCAAAATTCTTATATTTCTCTGTCATAATTGTAAATACTGATAATCTTCACTAACTGGGTACCCCATACCCTTCTTTACCTTGCTTCTTTTACTTGTTGAAACTTGTATCTACCTTCAGATTCTCTTGTTATTTTTTTACCATATGGATGGATAGATATTCATGACTTAGGGCTCCTTATCAAGAAGCTTACACAATTTAGTACACACATGATCTGCTGAAGACCTCACATTTACTCATCATAAGCATGATGCAAAATTGAGTTCCTCTGACTCAACTCCTCCACAACTACATCTCTTACCAACTATCTTTCTTGATGTAGGTATCGGTATATTACAAATAAAATAGAATTTTAGGAGTTTGAATTCTTAGTATTGAGCTCTACCACACGATCTAGAGTAAGAAGAAAAAGTGACAGTCCTAAATGTCCTATAGCCTCTTGCTTATACGTGCGGTGCACAACACACCCATAAACAAGACTCTAATAGACACGGCTTGTAGACTCCCTAGGACAGAACTGCTCTGATACAACTTTTATCACGACCCAAGTCGATGGGCCGCGACGGGCACCCGGTGCCTTACTCAACCGAGTACCAATGTAACGTATGTTTTGTGTCATACTATCATAGGTAAATGAGCCGGAAAGACTGCCATGAGATAACTAGAATCAAACATGAGGGAATACTCGACATAGAACGGCCCAACTTGATATAGAAACTTATACATGTGGCATACGGGCCAATAAGGCCGTCACGATCATTTGTAAACTCAAAACATAGGCCGACAAGTCCATACAAGTATCCATATACATGACATATGTCTAAAAGCCTCTAAGAGTACTAAACGTCATAAAGTTCAGAACATGGCACCGCCATACCATTCAATACATGTTAAAAGCATACTAACCAAATAGGCAACTCCAGAGCTAGTAGAGTGCACCAACACATTCCGCTAGGCCGATAGCCTACTAGGAGGACTATAAACCTGTCTATCAGGACCTGCGGGCATGAAATGCACCGTCCATAGGCAAAAGGGACGTCAGTACAAATAAGGTACAGAGTATGTAAAGAATGAAAATCAATAAATAAAAGACATAAGAGAAACATGGAGTAAAAGACTCAACATGTATGTCTAAATAGCTCTGTGAATCATTTAGTATTTTTAATGTCATTCATATGCGTATAAATGTCACATAATACATTGGTATATGCGTACATAACATCATCAAGCCTCTGAGGGCATCCCTCATATCATCTAGGCCACAGTGGACGAAATCATCAATATATACCAGCTGATCAGGTGGTGGTGCATATATAACGCCATAACCTTTCCCCGTACCCCATATACATATAATATACACGTATATAATGCCATCTGGTCATGGTCCAATGTACATGTATAAATTAATGCATGCTTAATGAAGCAAGTCAATAAAATCTTTTGGAATGTCATAAGATCATTATGCCTTTGATTAATATCATGAAATAAACTTTATCAATTTACATATTTTTTTAGACCCATGAACAAATGATAGAATAATAGAACATATGGGGAAGCAAGAACATAGGAACCCTAGTACTTCTAAGAATAGTTTCATTTGTGAAAGTTGCGTGTTTTCTCGTTTCGTTTGTATCATATGAATCATGCCAAAAGGAAAGAAGATAGCCTTAAATATCTGGTCTTAACCCACGAGCTCAAGAGCTCAACTCGAATCCGCTTCACGATCTATACGATAACAAGAATAATACTATTATCAACCACACGAACAATTCTCTTAACCGCATAACAAAAGATAGCCTATCCTACAATGAAATGTATATTATTTCCCGTTTTCTTAATATTCCCTCAAGCCTTCCACAGTCAAGGTAATACAACAACACAACTAGCAATTCCTATAACAAGTTTTACAACCCAAACAATGATACAAAGAGCGGAAAGATCGGTTATGATTATCAACCACACTTCTCTAATATTTTCCTTCCTTCAAGACACATATCAATAAATACACCAACTGTATACTAAAGTTATGTTACACCCCATGTGTTCGTACGTGAGAGTACATCGTAAGTCAATTGATGTAAGCTCAGAAATAATATTATATTTGATGGAACATAAAGTAAGTTAATCATGTTACATTGGAGGTTACAAATATTTAAGATAATGAAACGAGTACCAAGAGGGTTGGAAAGCTTAGAAGCTAAACCAATTGAAGAAATAAGTTTCGTCAAAAGTCGACGAGTTTGGAATGTTATAACATGTACTTTAGGGTGAGACTATGGTTCATTACATGATACGAAGTTTAAGCTATGAGTTAATTTTTATCATATGATAGTTGTGTTCTACATTTTGAAGTTAAGCAAGTTGTGGAACAAAAGACGGCAAAGGTCTTCACAAGTTACACTCATAATGTGCTTAAACTTAGGTCAAATGTAACTGAGATTTTCTCCTAATATTCTTGGAATTATTAGATGATATACCAATAAAATTTAATATCTATGATTCTAGTTTCCAATTCATTAAACCGTTCATCGATACGACGTAGGAGTAGAGAGATATTTGCAGTTTCGCGAGGCATTGCAAACATCACAAGTGACAAGTAGGTGGATCACTAGAGCTTTTTGAGCAATACATTTCATGTGCTATATGAGGTATTTTTGAGACATATAATATACCAAATTGTAGGTCTTGGAATTTAGTTTCCAACTCTCTTAACCGTTCGTTCATACGACATCAGGGTAATACGACATAGGCGTCGAAAGATGGACCAATCCTAGGGTGCCAAGCTAGCACCTCTTTGACTTTTCCTAACTTGATATATAT
>ML390687.1:48905-65786 GCA_005239525.1 Nicotiana knightiana
AGCCGTGTCTAGTAGAGTCTTGTTTATGGGTGTGTTGTGCACCACACTTATAAGCAAGAGGCTACAGGGCATTTAGGACTGTTACTCTTTCTTCTTACTCTAGATCGTGTGGTAGAGCTCAATCGTAAGAACTCAATTTCCTCAATTCTATCTTATTTATAATACGACGATGCATACATCTAGAAACATGTATGGTAAGAGATTGCAATGTGGCTGTGGAAGAGTTAAGTTAGAGGAACTCAATTTTGCATCATGCTTATGATGAGTAAATATGAGGGCTTCAGCAGATCATGTGTGTACTAAGATGTGTTAGTTTCTTAATAAGGAGATCTAAGGAAAAAAATATCTATCTACCCATATGGTAAAAAGAAATAAGAGAATCAGAAGATAGATACGCGTTTTAGCAAGTAAAACAAGCAAGATAAAGAATGGTACGAGGTACCTAGTTAATAAAGATTATCAGTATTTATAATTCTTGCAGAGAAATATAAGCATTTTTAGTTACTTTCAACGGTAACAGAGATATCTACAATTGTCCATACCAATCTCAATTATGCCCTATGGGAGCTAACTGAAATAATTTAAGAGAAGGATAGGATATCAGGATCCAGCTGGGATTAGAGTAACCGAAAATTGTGGATAGATTGTTATCATTATTTAACATTTTTGAAGGGTAGTGCAGAACATGGTAATAGTTCTCATTTGGAGATAGCCATATGGTCACTCTAGAATAGAACAGTCAGATATGAATACTAGAATATTCAGAAATTTCAGAAGATAGGCACTAGGATCCTAGAAGGGATAAATATTTTTTCTTAGTATGACTCCAACCACTAGTAAAGAAAAAAAAAAGAATGTTAGGCGTTCCGAAGAGCTAGTGATATGAAGAAGGGGGAGCTAAATGTGAAAGAACGTCATGTTGAAATCTTTATAATAGGGCGATAGACAGAGTTATTAGCATGAGAATAAGAAGAGAATAAATGAAACATTATGAGTAAGAGGTGATAAATAAGTTATAGCGGTAAATCAGATTATGGTATAATGATAAAGTCTATAGTCAAGTGAAGGAAAAAAAAAAGAGGAGACAGAGCTTGAGACAATACAAAAGTGTAAGGCATAAGGCCATACCCTCATTTCGAGAAATGAGTTGGTGACTCACACGTGATTACCATAAGGAAAAGTTAGACCCCCTAAGTAATAGAAATTAGTATGGGATAGTAAACAAGAAAAAAAAATCGAACATGAATTAGGGATCAAAGGAATTGGTAATAGTCGACATCGTTTCAAAGATAGTGTTTCGACAATAATAGAATGAACAATAGAAGAATAACCTTTAAAGGTCATTCACGAAGACGCTTCCCTAAAGCAAGCACTATGAGCAGAGTTAAGCTTAAGGGGCTAAATGTGCCAGTTATACCACGTGTCACCCTTGTGTGTACGAAATTCAATTATACCTTCTGTAGAAGAGTTACCACAAGGCGAGTAATGTCTGTGAAGATGTAGAAACAAAATGCCAAAGATGAAGAGGTAAATAAGAATGGTAAAAGAAGAATGTGGTAAAAAGGTGAAAGGAATAAGATTGCATTTATTTATATCCTACAGATATAATATAACTCCAGAACATTACGCAAGCATGATGTTGGGGAGAATCAATAAGGGTTTCGCACTCGATGATATTGATATATAAGTGGGAATGAAAACTTGATACATAAGGATCCCGTACAAGAGGTAAGTTAAGACAAAGGACATAACCCAAGAGGCGTTACATAAAATAAAGATATGAGAGTGGACCAATGGGTAGTCAGTAGTTGATTCAGGAAGAGCCTAGTTATGGATAGATAGGAGGATATAGGCAAATTAGTAGATCATGCAAGATAAACGTAGTGAAACCCAGTATAGGAAATTCAGTCTCTTAGATACAAAATCATAATCCTCAAGAAATATTCAGACAGGACTTGGGGTAGTAAAAGGTACAATATAAGTGTTACGGAAATAAAAGAGAGTGCCACAATGGAGACAACTGAAATTTCAATTCAGAAGAAACCTTACAAGCACAAGGGTATGGAGGTAAGTAACTAAGGATAATGATAGGCGAGTAAGAACATCAGAAATACCGTGGGATATACAATGTAATAAGGTCTCAGCTTTATAAGAGTTAGAAGTTCTTCCCTAATTACTACAACGAAAGACTAGCTGAGGAAATAAGGAAACAGACTTCAACATAAGAATAGTGACCTAAAGTAGAAATGGTCTTGTAACACCAGTCTCACTATAATGTTGTATGCACTCCATAAGAAAGTGGAACCTATCGTAGCTAATGAACAGAAGAAGAAAAAAAATCAATCAAAAGTTGATAATTGAGATCATATGAGTTACAGGGAACTCCCGTATTCATGGGCACTAAGATAGGCCAAGTATCCATGCAGCAAGTGGCAAAACGACCAGGAAAAGTAATTGTTTACATTTAAAGACAACTGAGAAGGCGTGAAAAAAATTCTATGGTGCTAACATGATGAAAGGAAGGTTACGAGTAGTATAAGTAGATGTGCGTAGGTCGCAAGATAAAGTATGGTACAGCAACAAGGTTTTAGCTAGGCATGAGTAAGGATAAGAAAAGGTGTGTGAGAAGGTGATGAGAATCGGTAATTCCTTGGGATTAAACCCATCACAACAAGAAAGTTGATGGTTTCCATACAGTTATAAAAAGCTCAGTATATCATGAGTGAACTCAAAGGAGTTTAAAACTAGGAGCATTTAGAAGAGATAGAATGCTACCATGGTAGTAAAGTAGGGTTGTAATTGTGATAAATGATAAGAGGATGACGTTTAGACCTTTGATTGAGTAATGATTTAGAGAAAAAGTATTTCATGAGCTGCACGTGATTAGAATACCCCCATAAGATGAATCACATTGGGATGCTATGAAATACAGTTATTGCATTATAGTATCATCACTAAGTGGATCAGGAAAATCACTTCAGATGTTCCCCGATGAGACGTGAGCCCTAGTGGCGATATATTACATAAGAGATTTTAAATTATCAGTGGTAGATTATAGATCAATATGAAGGTGAATCAACAATGAATGTATGAAAGTTACAAAGTATGAGATGAGATTATGTTTTCATTATTAAGATGGACGGTAATGGGGAAGCATTAAATGGCTTAGATTTATACATATAGGATAAGAGGTGAGAGAAAAACTTGGAGTTGGGTGGCAAGTCTCCATAATAATAAACCGAAGTAAGAGTTATGGTATAGTATGACCTACCTAGTAGTGGTAAAGCCATAAGCATAGATAATTGAGGCTATGAAACAAGATATAGCAATAGTCGTAAGTTCAACAAAATACCAAACAAAGAACATTAGTGCACCTATAGATGCCCAGAGAGACAGCTTGTCATAGTACAATATATCTTCACCAAGTGAATCATAAAGATAGGTTAAAAGTTAACAAGAAATAAAAAAGGAGATAAGAGTCGCATTGGAGCACATTCAAGGTTAGAATAATCTAGGCTGCATGAAAGAAGGTAGAAATATTTACGACATTGAAAGAAGTTCGACCACAAGTCGTGGTGTGAGAAAGAGGCCTAAAGGGGGGAATGTTCTAGCCTTTGGATTTATTCACCGAACAACTCCCTATATGGAAAAGACGATATTAAATTATTCGTAAGAGTTATTTCTTAAGATATGGAAAATTGCATTAGTCAACATTCGAGGACGAATGTTCCAAAGGGGGGAATGATGTTACACCCCATGTTTTCGTACGTGAGAGTACATCGTAAGTCAATTGATGTAAGCTCAGAAATAAGATTATATTTGATGGAATATAAATTAAGTTAATCATGTTACATTGCAGGTTACAAATATTTAAGATCATGAATAACGAGTACCAAGAGGGTTGGAAAGCTTAGAAGCTAAACCAATTGAAGAAAATAAGTTTCGTCAAAAGTCGACGAGTTTGGAATGTTATAACATGTACTTTTGGGTGAGACTATGGTTAATTACATGATAAGTATTTTATGATATGAGTTAATTTTTATCTTATGATAGTTGTGTTCTACATTTTGAAGTCAAGCAAGTTGTGGAACAAAAGTCCGCAAAGGTCTTCACAAGTTACACTCATAATGTGCTTAAAATTAGGTCAAATGTAATTGAGATTTTCTCCCAAATAGTTGGAATTATTAGATGATATACCAAAAAAATTTAATATCTATGAGTCTAGTTTCCAATGAATTAAACCGTTCATCGATACAACGTAGGAGTAGAGAGATATTTGCAGTTTCGCGAGACTGCGCAAACATCACAAGTGACAAGTAGGTGGATCACTAGAGCTTTTTGAGCAATACATTTCATGTGCTATATGAGGTCTTTTTGAGACATATAATATACCAAATTGTAGGTCTTGGAATTTAGTTTCCAACTCTCTTAACCCTTCGTTCATACGACATCAGGGTAAAACGATATAGGCGTCGGAAGATGGACCAATCCTAGGGTGCCAAGCTAGCACCTCTTTGACTTTTCCTAACTTGATATATATAAACCTTAGGTCGGATTTCTCTTTATTATTCAGCATAAAACTACTAGATAACAACCATAAACATAACCTCAATCTATCTTCAAGGGTTTCAAAGAAGATTATCATTCCGGGCATGAAATCGAGAAGCAATAACATCAAAACGATCCCTACGACGTAAATGTCATTATACCGCCTCTCCTTTTTCTTTGTAGTTAGAGTTTTGGAAGGTACTTCATAGTTAAGAAACGTCTAATATCTGTATTTAAGTGTTTAAATATCAAGGAAGGTTGATAAATATGTTTCCTAATAGTTAGAACTCACGGGACGGTGATCGGAAGCCGTGAGTTCGAGTTATTTGACTTGTAGCGGATTGTTTTGTGTTGTTGTTGGGCTGCGTTTTTTACTACTGTTTTGTGGAGTTTTGTAGGAATAAGGTTCTGGATAAATACCATAAAGATGTAGGGTTGTGAGTTGGTCATTATTTGTAACATTTCCGGGTCGTTTGACACGACTACGGTGGTCCTCTTATGTGTGAAGTGATTAGGTTGTGTGTGGACTGTTTTGGGGGGCTCAATATGATTATTATTGATGTTGGTTAGGCTGTTTGGTGATTTTTTTGACTTGTGTGAATTCATATAAATAGGGGAGGTGCTTTCCGTTTCATCGTGAAATAGGTTGTGGTCGATACATAATAGTTATGACGCTTAAACGATAACGATAGTGTTGTTTCTCTTATTGTAGATTAAGGAGTTGTGACATTTGCATAGCTTGAGGTTGGGGAAGTATATACAAGGTATGTGAGTCTATCCCTTTCCTTATTTTTCACGACTCCGATTGTACATAATGCAATGAACGAGCTTCTAAACATACTCTACTCTTAGAAGCTAGCAGTACTTACATTGTTTCCCTTCTTATGGAACAATTGATGTTAAGGTTGCTTCTCTTATTCTTATGTTATCAATGTTGTTGGTACTTCCTGATTCTTATAAGATTCTCGATGAAGAGTTAGCCCTAATGATGTGTACGGAGAATATCGACCTTACGTCGCTCCGAAATGTTCAGAACATGATTCCAATGAGTCCTGCATGCATTATATATATGTATCTATTTTACTCTACCGAGCCCGCTATAGTCGGTCGGGTATGGAACCTATTGTGAAACCACTGATCAGTTGGGTTTACCGAATCCTCTTTAAGGCCGGGTATGATATGATGATGATGATGCCCACAGAGGCGAATGTTCTATGATGATGATGATGCCCACAAAGGCGGATGTTTAAAAAGATTATGTGTATATATGTATCATGTATTCCATGTTAATGTCTCTTAGAAGCACTCAGATGCTACAGGTTGTATCTCCTACATCTCTCTTTACATTACTGTTCTTATTTATGCTTTCCTGCCTTACGTACTCAGTACTTTATTCGTACTGACGTCCTTTTATTTGTGGACGCTGCATGTCGTGCTGCAGGTCCTGATAGACAGGTAGACAAAGCTCCCCCACCACAATAGGCTTTCCAGTTCAGCGGTTATAGGCGAGATCCCTTCTCCGGACTTGCCGTGGTCTTGGTATGCATTTTTGTTATAGATATTATGGGTATGTCGGGGCCCTGTTCCGGCTATGTTGCATTACTTATGCTCCTTTAGAGGCTCATAGACAGGTGTCGACTCATGTATAGTTTGGTATGCCTTGTTGGCTAATTTTTGTTGTATAGTCTTTCATGGCAGCGTTGTAGCTCGTACCTTTTATGTAGTTTCTTAGAAATCTTGTCATCCCATGTGATGTATGTTCATGATCCATATCTACCATTTATATTGATCTCGTTATCCCTTAAAGATAATAAGAAGGTTAGATAAAATGTACGTTGGTGCTCGGCAAGTATGGCCCGGGTGCTAGTCATGATCCTCCAGTTTGGGTCGTGACAAGTTACTCCAACAATTTCCCCCCACAATAAAACTTAGAAAATTACCGAATATCCAATACAACAACAATGTCAAAATACTATTTTTTGCTATTAATTCCATAATTCTCATCCCACAATTAGCCATGACCTAGACGAACTTAAATATACCAAGGAGAGGAAAATTCTTACCTTATTTTCCATGAAATACTCTTATTCCACCTTACGTCACATCGAAGAGAGCCCGGATTAACCAACGTGCCAAAACGGAACAACGAGATCGAGGTGGTGTGCAGAACCCGTATATTGTCTTTGAATAAGATTACACTTTGCTTTCATGAAATTTTGCGCTCATTTTGCTGAAAATCACCTCAAATTAACGTTCCTTGTTGCTACACCATGTTGTACCTAGATATTCTTCAATTTTATTCTCAAATTTAGTGAAACAAGAGACATAATTGTAACATTTTTCTATTTACACATGTCCTCCTTAGCTTCTCTCTTGATACATTGAGTTTAATAGTTCCACTACCACTTATGGGTGTAGATTAGTCACTAATGTTGTTGCCACCATGCGACATGTGGAATGTAATCCATTACACCAATTATTCAATAATTCAATTTAATTTGTCTTCCACTATAATTTCCCATTTATCCAATTATACACATAATTAATTCCTTGACCTCAATTCACTTAATTAATATACTTCATATACCTTACTATCATGGCCATGTGGTATAGCACTAGTTCATAAATATGGGGTATTATGGCTTGGATCATATTTTATCCCAAAATATCAAACTTCGACCAACCTCATTTTCTTCAACTCGTTTACCCTCTCACCTTCACGACTTTACTTATCACTTTTTATAAATAGCATGAATACTTATAAGCTCAAAAACAATCTTGTTCTTGAACTTATGTCAATTATCTTACAACAAATCCAACGTATGAAAGTACGGGATGTAACAAAACTCATGGGTTTTGATTATTTAATTCACTATCTTACTTTTCCGTTTAGTTTATACTTTACATTACTACACTCTCTTACTATTTTTTTCCGCATTAAATAAAAATTTAAAATTTAAAAAATATTAAAATGAGAAATTAAATGAGCAGTTCACTGTTGGCTTGCCTAGCAGCGACGATGGCGCCATCGCGGCCTATAGTGAAAATTGGGTCGTGACATAGATGTTTTTTGTTGATGGTATTTGGAGAAGTTTTTAGATTAAAAAGAACTTTCATAATGTTTGAACTAACTTTGTAGTTTTTATTTTATTTTAATTGACGAGAAGTGCGGGCAATTCTCTAGTTTCTCCATAAGTTTGGGAAGCACAAACATTGATTGTGAATCAATTTTTCCATCTCCCTAGCACAAATTTTTACTATTGTGAAACCACAATTTTAGTTTATGAAAACAAGTCTATGTAATGACCTGACCGGTCATTTCGAGTTCTAGCATATCGTTCAGTGGTTTGAGACCTTGAGTAGCTTTAGTATATGTATTATGACTTGCACGTGAAGTAAATTTTCATTTTTTGGAAAGTTCGGGTAGATTTGGAAGAAGAATTCTCAATTCGGAAGTTTAAGTTAGAAGAGTTTACATAGGTTTGACTTTTGAATAAACGACCTTGGAATCTGGATTTGAAAATTCCTATAGGTTTATTAGGTGATTTTGGACTAGGGTGTATGTTCTTGTTGAGTATCGGGTGGTCCTGGAGTTTGGCTCTTATTGTTGGAAGTTTGCAATTTGAAGGTCTTTAAATTTGCTAAGTTGATTTGGAGTTGACTTTGGTGTTATCAGACTCCGGATAGTGTTCCAGAATCTTGTATTGGTTCATTTAGTTGATTGGGACTTGTGTGAGAAGTTTGGTCATGATCCATAATGTTTAGGAGTTGTTCGGTCACTTAAGTTGCATACTAGTTACGTTTAAGAAAATGAGTTGATCACGGTCAAATTGTAGACTTAACTAGCTCGGATTCATGATTTAAAAGTTTCAATAAGCTTGTATGATGATTTTGGACTTATTCGTAAGTTTTGGATAGATTTTGATGAGTTTGGATTGTGTCGCGCTCTTATTTGATGTTTAGTCATCATTTCTTTTGACATAATGGAATCCATATTGAGAAAATGACCTTTGATTTGTGATTCGATCAAACCACTAGATCTTATTTGTAATTACGGAACCATAACAATAAAAATCATCGAATTCCGAGGTCGTATAAGAAAGTTATGTCAATTTTCATATTGGGGAAGTTGCTGGTTTCTGGTGTAAACTTTTGTTCTTTTCGAGCGCGGGCGAGGTCCTGCGAATGCGGAAGAAGGAATTTTGGGTCGAAATCTTAACACGAAAAAATTTTCTCCGCGAATGCGATGGTGTCCCACGAAGGCGATGAACAAAAATTGTCTGGGCAGTGTTTCAAATTGGCAAATTGGCAAATCAGCATTTAGTATTTTGAGCATATCTTGAGTTCTAGAGCTCCGTTTGAGGTGATATTTTATGGAGTTATTCTCTTCTTAACAGGGGTATATATCTAGCCTTTGTATTGATGCTTTTCCATGATTATTTCAGTTAGTTATAATTTTTATCCGTATTTGGATTGTAGAAAATAGAGTTTTGAGCCACAAAGCTGAGAAATGGTAAATCTTTTATTTTAGGGTCAATTCACGGACTAAATTGGATGATTTTATTGGATATAGAAACTATAAATTATGGGTAATATTTATTTTTAATAATTTTTTGAATCCAAGCACGGGTGCCCGGGGTTGACTTTGTTGACTTTTCGTGCGGAGTTAGGAATTTGATCGGGCCATATGACTTCAGCAGTGTACACTATTTAATAGATCAGGATGTACGACCCCGACAGAATCGTATATAATATTTGATAGAGAGTTAGCGTACCTATGAGTCTTCCTAACTTGTAATTTGGCATTTTATTTGTTATTGATTGTATACTTGTCCCATTCAAGGTAGTATTCGGTATTTGAGGATTTCGTATCTAATCTTCTGTTGAGAATCTATATATGTTTTTGTTGCTTCTACCTGCTAATTCTACATACTTGTCTAATTTTATTGTACTTTGATTATTAGACCACTAGTAAGTGTCAATGTCGACCCCTCGTTACCACTTCTTCGAGGTTAGACTAGATACTTACTATGTACACATTGATTTACATACTCATACTTTACTTTTGCACTAATTGTGTAGGTAATGAGACAGGTATATACAATGGTCATCTAGGTGCATAGGCGCAACTTCTGAAGAGACTTTGTGATGAGCTGCATTTCATGTTACGATCTACAGCACACGAAGTCCCCGTCCTTTTCATTTACTATATTCTGTCTATTTTCTATTTCAGACAGATATTGTAGTAGTGTTGTATATTCTAGTAGATTCTCATGCACTTGTGACATCGGGTTTTGGAGATTTAGATTCTTGTTCTTGGTTGTATTCTGTTATATTTCAGTTGTTTATATTTAACCATGTTAAAACATTTAAAGGTATCAGTATTTTATTATGAAGATGAACGATTCCGGTTATTTATTTTATTATTTATTTTGAGATGCGATTTGAATCATCTATGGGCGTATATATTTAATTGTTGGCTTAGCTAACAATAGTGGTGGGCGCCTCACGGCCTATGGTGGGAATTAGGTCGTAACAGCGTGTTATCAGAGCACCAGGTTCACTTAGGTCTCGTGAGTCATGAGCAAGTATACAAATGTCTTGCGGATTGGTAAAAAGACATTTGTACTTATCTTCGATAGGCTACATGGATGGTGGGAGAACTTTCGTTTCTTGATTCCCTATCGTGATTTTTGATTTTCTGTTGAAACTTATGTCTTCAGTTCCTTCTTACTCATTCATACCTGATGTCGAACATTCGATATCGGTTGAGCACCGATGAGTTATGGTGATGCTACGGATGTGGTGTATATGTTTTTCCCTGCATATGCAGGTGGACCACTATCGTCGCCCTATGGAAGGGAGTTCAGTCGCTTCAATCCAGTGTTGGTGTTGCCCACAAGTTCAGGGCTATACACATTGTATTATGATGTTTCATGTGTTATTATCACGCAGTGCTGGTGTAAATGGTAGGATGTTTACCTATATGTTGCGGAAGTGAATGCTTCAGGATGGGGATTTTTCAGTTTGTGATTGGGAGTTTGACATTTAATTACAACAGGAGAGGCAATTCGACTATATATGCTCAGGCTTTGATTGACAGAGTAGCGAGATTTTATATTTCAGAACTTGGTGAAATTCTTGTTTTGTTGTGGTGTCGTCGTCCTTATTTGAATTCACTAAGGCTCGTCAGTATGGTGGCCTTCATTTGTTTGCCTTAAGGGGCACGATGTTGCCAAGTGGTATCCAGGAAGCGATTATCGGATATGACGGTGTGTTGCGACTTCAGGGTTGAGTCGGTGTTTCCAGTGTTGATGGTTCGAGGGAGATGATCCTTGATAAGGCTTAGAGTTGATGGTGTTCTATTTGTTTGGGTGCTACGGAGATGGATCATGATTTGGACATGGTGGGATATGCCTCGTGGTGGTTGAATTATTAGTAGGCCAAGTATGAGCAGCAGAGATCGAGTAGTTTGCTTCGGGAGATGGCTAAACTGGAGTAGGAGTGGTAGCGTATCGTATGAATTTTGTGGTACGGTAGCCACATGCTTTGATAAGGCTTACTGTGATATGAGTTATGTGGGAAAATGACTCAGTCTGTGTATTTCATTTGACATGGGGGCTTCTATACTTACGAAGTTTGACTGTGACGAAAAGAGTTTACTTGGAATGTAGAAGGAATAAACAGACTCTTACACATGTGGGCTATCTCCTGTGAAGAAGTTAGGGGTTGCATGATTTCTGATGGATTTCCCATGAAAAGTTTTAGCTTTTATGCAATGGAAGGCATGTACTGCAATGTGGGTCTGGATCTCCTGAGGAAGATGGCATGACAGTCATGAAGTTTAGTGTGCATAAGGGCTGAAATTTCGGGTTGTGCCATGAGTTGTGCAACATGAACCTTATGAGAATTCAATTGGGCAACAATGCGGGATCGTAGTAATTGAGAATGAGAAGTTATTGTGGGTTCTTGGGTTATGTGATTGTGTCTTAAAGCCAAGTAGGGGAGCTTATTGTCGATAATTTGGTCATATGGTCACGTGTTATTATAGTTTCCGTATTTCGACACGTTGGTGGATTAGTTATGACTTAAAGAGGAGGACATCAAGGGTAACTCGAGCAAGGAACTTGATGGCGGTGTGTTACATTTCTCCTTATCGATTTATGGATGTTGTAGGATGACTCAAATTTTATATTCCTAGTGGATGTAGTGTGCTAGGGAAATGATTCACTTGATTGCTTCTTCTGGAGTATTTATGTACTAATAGAGCAGTAGTCCTTCGGCATATTTGGTTATGTATTTGGGACTAGGTCAGAGTGGGTGACTCTCAAGAATGATTCTAGTGGGTTCGAGATCTATAATGTGGTACCTAAGGATTTATGTGTTCGTGTGTGACTAAGGATTCAAGTTTGCATCGGATTGTGAGAGAGGCTCGTAGTATTTATACATCCTTACTGGGCCTACGGTATTATCTTAGAGAAATGGAAGAAACAATTTCAGATTCGCAAAAGGTATCCTCGGAACGGGTGTATCATTTGGAGGTACTATTGAGTGCATATAGTGTATAAAATGGCTTATGAGTATGAAGGCAGCGTGGTCGTGTGAGTTGGTGTCATTCGAGATGAGTGTTAATTGAGATCCATTGTGTATTGATAAAGAGAGGTGTTATTTTGAAGGCAACTCAAGATTAAATCTTAAGAAGTGGGGTCATTTTAGTGATGACGTGGATCAACATGGTAAGAGAAATGATCAGTTCCTTTGATATGATAAGGCCATACATGTGTTTCGTGGAAATACTTGTGGGCTTTGAAGTGTGGATTATTTGGTTGATTTAGAGGAATTCAATTTTGATGGCTTGGTTATGTTCAAATGGGTTGCGAAGAGTTTATGATGCTTTCGACCATGACTTGAGATTTGGTCCTCTACGGTTACGTGAATTTGGTTGCATGTTGCAATTTTCTCCGGAAATAATTTAAATGGAAGCTTTCTAGCTGATGGAGTGCTTATCTACTGGTGATTGAGGATTTATGATGAAATTCTTGTACTCTCGCGTAACAGCATGATGGGTGTAGTGAGCTGTGCGGATTGGGATTGAAGGGTTAAGATTGCATTTCAGTTTTGACAAAGCTGTCAAAAGCTCGATGTAGCGGGGGAGATTTTTGATGTTCGGAGTATGATAACATTATTTTAGTGACGCTTGGGAATGGTGTGTTTTGTGGGAGAGGCATTGTGTAATTATACTTGACTAGCACTACAGAACTCGCATAGTTGGTAGCCTTTGATATTCTAATTTTATTACTTAGTGCGAAAGATTGTGGGGTACCTCCCTGGTATGATGGTGTAGGTGACGTGCTAGTCATTTAAGTGGGAGAAATTGAGATCAGGTATGGAGATTCTGGGAGGGTTGCATATTGGAGAGTTTATGTCTAAGAGGCAAACTATTTCTTTAGTTTCGGGGTGTGGAAGTTTGTAAAGGATTTGACGGTTGATTTCAATCATGGATAGGATCACTGTGGATATAGAAAGGATATTTACCTATTTTGAGATGTTCGGATCGTCTTTGTAACGACCCCACCACCCGTTTTGATATTTGCATTCAGATAAGTAGTTTGAGGTCATGAGTCCTATGGTGTATTATGACTTACGTCTATATTCGGTTTTGGTTTTCGAGTTGTTCGCAATTGATTTGGAAGAATAGATCTTAAATAGGGAGCTTTAAGTTGGAAGAAAGGACCAAGTTTGATTTTTATGTATTTGACCTCGAATTTGAGTTTTTATGGTTCTGGTAGGTCCATATAGTGATTTTGGACTTGGGCGTATGTCCGAATTTGCATTTGGATGTTTCTAGAAGGTTTCAGCACTATTTGGAAAAAAATTCAATCTAAAGGTTTGGAATGTTCATAAGTTTAACCGGAAGTTGAATTTCATGATATCGTGTTCGGATTGTTGTTTTGGGAGTTGGAATAGGTTTTTATGTCATTTGGGCTTGTGTGCAAAATTTGAGGTCATTCTGAATTGATTTGATATGATTTGGTACGAGTTTTGTAAGTTGAAAGTTCAAAAATTCATTAATTTTGATTTGAGGTGCAATTCATGGTTTTAGTGTTATTATGTGTGATTTGAGGCCTCGAGTAGGTTGGTGTATGTTTTGGTACTTGTTGGTATGTTCGGACGGGGTCCCTAGGGGCTCGGGTGTGTTTTGGATTCATTTCGGAGATTCGTGCATTGCTGATTTCTTGTGTTTCAGTTGTTCTTTGTGAACGAGAAGATGTGGTCACGATCACGTAGTGATTCTTGGAGCTAGGTGATTTTGTCGTGCTCGCCACAGGCCGACCGCATTTTCATAGAGTTTGGGGCTGGTCTTCTTCGCATTCGTGCTTGCTTCTACGTGTTCGCGTAGTCTTGAGCTTGACTGGGCAGGTCGATGATTTCATCTTCGCGTTCACGATATTTGTTGGCACCCAATTTTGACCCTCCGTATTTAAAAGTAACTTCTACATGCTTCCTAGTTAAAAAATAATACAATGTAGTCGTTTGCACACTATTTAGCTTTAATACAATTTATCGATAATTATTTATATTTTCACAAAATATAGAAATTTTTATTATTTTATTGCGATTAGTTAAATACTACCATTTTTGTGAATTCTTATAAATATCAAACAGTTTATTGGTAATTTGCCTATTCACAAATATAAGATATTCTATCAACTTATTGTCTTTTCAAAAAATAAAATAATAATTACTACAATACTATTGTAGTTGTTGGATTTTTAAATAATACTGTTGTATGGGTCAAAATCTTCCTAAGGATGTTCGACACAAAGTGGCATTGCAAAAAGCAATTTGGCCGAGGTCAACTAGTAACTAGTAGAACTCACAGCCGATCAGTCAACCATAGGCGAGGTCAAGTATCAAAAGGGAAGTATCACCCCTCCCTCATGGTAGTATCACAACGTCCCAAAGGGGCTTCCACATCCACAATGGAAGAGGCTCCGCCGGCAGTGAAGAAACTACTTGAGGCTTGGCTGACAAACACGTTGACCAGCATCCTTGACAAGCCCGCCCAAAAAGCGATCAGAGAAAATGAAAGGACTTGCGTTGCACCAATAACGGCAGAGCAGCACGACACTCTCCCTCCAATAACAGGTATCACTCACAATGTTAGCAATGCAGGTGACAACACCCTCCCAACCATTTTGAGGAAGATGGAAGAAATGGAAATCGAAAACAAAATGCTTCGAGACCAAATGAAATACCATCAAGAAAGGGTAGACAAAATACCGGGCACCCCAAAACTCTTACCAAAAAGAGATGCTGGTCGGTTCGTTGAACAACCCTACAGTGATGAAGCCGTCCTGCATGCCATACCCAAAACCTTCAAAATGCGGTCGTACCTAAAATTATATGACGGTTCGACTGACCCTGAAAATCATATAACTCACTATGTCACCGCGGTAAAGGTCAATGATCTTGCCAAAGAACAAGTATCCTCCATCTAGTTGAAAAAGTTTGGCGAAACCTGGGGTGCATTATATTGGTATTCACAGCTGCCCGCGTGCTCCATTGAAACATTCGAAGAGATGGCCGACAAATTCATAACGGCCCATGCCGAAGCTAAAAAGGCGGAGGCAAGAGTGAATGACATATTTTCCATCAAACAATCACCTAGAGAAGGACTAAGGGACTTCCTCGCTCGATTAAACCGTGTAAGGATGACCTTACCAAATGTATCAGAAGGCATGGCCGTATCAACTTTCCGAAATGGGCTGAGTAGAAATGGTTCGAGGGTGACAAGATAATTGCTGAGTTGGCTTATGAAATATCCCCCAACCTCTTAGGATGAAATACACAATGCCTATTCGCCGAAGTCCGTGCTGATAATGACGACCTAAATGGACCGGCCCAATAGTTGGCCTCAGTACAGGCCGAGTCCAGGAAAGAATGAAGAAATGATGTCGAAAAGGATCTAGAAGTTCCACGACCCAACCGAGAAAGGCATCAACCATATATCAGTGACGCCATCATGCCACCCTCCCGTCACGAAGAGGGTCCATCTAGGCCAAGGACATGGACTCACCGGAGCGAGAAAGGTATGCCCCCTTTACTATCTGGTCACAATTTTTGTGCCTCACCTTAAGAATTTGTCTACACGTAGGAGAAGCACGACCCAAAAGTGAAGTGGCCACACACGATGAGGTCTAAACCAAGCACCAGGAAGTCAAACGCCCTATGCGAATTCCACCAGGAACGAGGTCATAAAACTGAGGACCGCATCGCTCTAAGGCAGGAGGTTGTGAACATGCTTCACCAAGGACACTTGAAAGAGTTGCTGAGCGACCGAGGATGGGCCAACTTTTCCCGAGCACGTGAACAACACCAGGGGATGCCAAAACCACCTTCACCAACTCTCACCATTCAAATGTTCATCGGCGACGACAACGCATCGATTAGTAGCGTAAAGTTCATCACACCCCACAAACTTAAATAGTCGATCACTCATGAACGGTATGACGAAATCGAGGAAAGTATCATCTTCGATAAGTCAGATACCCACAGTTTGGTTTCCCCTCACTATGATTCTCTTATTATCACTTTATGAATATTAGATACAGATGTGACGAGCATTATCGTGGACGATGGGAGCGGCGCGTGAATTATCCATCCTCGAGTACTTGCACAGATGAAACTCGAGGATAAGATAGTGCCACGTTGCTCACGCTAACCGATTTTAATAATGCAGTTGAACGAACATATGGAGAAATCACACTCCCCATCCTGGCCGGCGGCGTCACTCTGGAAACCACATTTCCCACCATGGATCAGGACACGGCGTATAATGCCATAATAGGTCGACCTTGGATACACGCCATGAAGGCTATCCCCTCCAGCTTGTACCAGGTTATCAAATTTCCCACCCCATGGGGAGTATTCAGCATAGGGGAGAACAACGCACGTCCCTAGAATGATATCGCACCACCCAGGACTACACATACACCCAACGAATGAAGGGCAAAGCAAAAGAGGAATATCAATTAAAAGGGTCGAGGTCAAGCAGTAATAAAAGAGCAGACATTATCAGAGACCCTGAAACAATAGAGGTCGCGAGATCAACCGTAGAAGGCCTCGACCCTGTCCAACTTGATGATAACGACCACAGCAAGAAAGCCTATATCATTTTCAAGCTTCAGGAACCAGGTAAATTCCGTCATTTCTTAACTAATAACGCAGACTTGTTTGCTTTTTCCGATGCAGACATGCCAGGTATCCCGAAGGAGGTCGCGACACACAAGTTGAACGTCGACCCATTCTACCCCCCCCCCCCCCCCCCGG
>ML390692.1:714-70220 GCA_005239525.1 Nicotiana knightiana
GCCGGAAAAAGACTTTCGGTTGATTGTTTTCTCTTCCCGGAGTCGCTGGAATTGATGCACAACGATAAATCTCTCACGATAGCTCTGATACCATGTGAGAAAGCACGGGAGAAAATAATATGTTATATCTTGTTTATACAATGATACAATGAACCCTATATATAGATAATACATGTCCTACTCCTAATACATATAGGATTAAGGTTAATGTTATTTACTCCTAATTGGCTACTATAAACTAACAGATTCAAATGTGTATTTGTTTCTGATAAAATTGTTGTAAGCAAGAATGAAATGTATGTTGGAATATACTACCTCACAGAGGGCCTTTTCAAACTCAATGTAATGGTTGTTGACAGTATGAATAAAATTTCAAATTCTTCTTATTTGTTGGAGTCAAATGATTTATGACATATTTATTTAGGACATGTCAATTACAAAACCTTGCAGAAGTTAATTAATTTAGAAGTATTTCCAAAATTCGAGTGTAATAAATTAAAATGTCAAATATGTGTTGAATCTAAGTTTGTAAAGCATGTTTATAAGTTTATTGAAAGGAATTCAAATTCTTTAGACTTAATTCATAGTGACATTTATATATGAAGTCGACACCGACTCAAGGTGGTAAAAGTATTTTATTACTTCTATTGACGATTACACTCGATATTTTTATGTTTATTTGCTTAATAATAAGGATGAAGCAATTGAAGCATTTAAGCAATACAAGAATGAAGTGGAGAATCAATTGAATAAAAAGATCAAAGTGATTAGAAGTGATAAAGGTGGAGATTATGAATCTCCGTTTGTAGAAATATGTTCAGAATATGGTATTTTCCATCAAACTACTACACTTTACACACCTCAATCCAACGGAATTGCGGAAAGGAAAGATCAGACATTAAAGGAAGTGCTGAATTCCTTATTAATAAGTTCCGGATTACCACAGAGTTTGTGGGGGGAAGCTATCTTTACATCTAATCGAATACTCAACAGAGTACCCCACAACAAAACGCAATCTATTCGATATAAAAAATGAAAAGGAAGAAAATCCAACTTGAAATATTTCAAAGTGTGTGGGTGTCTAGAAAAGGTACTTGACAAGTTCAAGTATTTGGATTTGAAAATTGCCAAGACTCCAATTGACGTGAGTTATGCACTTTAAAAGAATGAAGGTGAAAGTGACTCACAACTAGACTATGCAAGTGTATTGGGAAGTTTGATGTATATCATGAATTGTACACGACCAGATATAGCATGTGCTATTAGAAAACTGAGCCGGTTTACAAGTATTCCCAATCAAATACATTGGATGGCAATGAAACGAGTTTTGGGGTATCTGAAACACACCCAAAATTGTGCTTTGCATTATAACAAATATCCCTCTGTGATCGAGGGATATAGTGATGCAAATTGGATCACTGGATATCTGAAGTTAAATCCACGAGTGGATATGTTTTCACAATTAGGGATGGAGCAGTGTCTTGGAAATCATCCAAACAAACGTGCATCGCCCGTTCTACAATGGAATCTGAATTCATAGTTTTAGATAAGGCCGGTGAAGAAGATGAATGGCTCCGGAATTTCTTGGAAGATATTCCATTTTGGCCCAAACCTTTGGCACCTATTTGTATACATTGTGATAGTCAAGTGGCAATAGGCATGGCAGGGAGGGTTATGTATAACGAAAAATTTTGTCATATACGACGGAGACACAATACCGTTAGACAACTACTCTCTAGTGGTGTTATCACGATTGACTATGTAAAGTCAAGAGATAACGTGTCGGGTCCACTAATAAAAGGCCTATCTAGAGAGGTAGTTGAAAGATCATCAAAGGGAATGAGGTTAAGGCCTAGGACAAGTCATCATGGTGATAACTCTACCTAGAAGACTGGAGATCCTAAGAGCTAGGTTCAAAGAGATCACACAAAGTTATAAATGACGGTTCAACATCATCAAATAACTCAACCCATTCTCGTGATGAAGACAATGTTCAAAATCAAGGTAAATCATTAAGGTTTTTTGATGAGTCAATAAAGCTTAAATAGAACTGGTGCACCCCAAGGCGACACGCTGGGCCTAATAAACCCCTTATCAAGAAGTACCTGAAGTTGCTCTTTCAATTTTTTCAATTCAGCTGGTGTCATACAATACGGAGGAATAGAAATGGGTTGAGTACCCGGCACCAAATCAATATCTATGTCGGGTGGCATATTCGATAGGTCGGCAGGAAACACATCCGGAAAGTCTCGCACTACCGGTACAGAATCAATAGTAGGGGTGTTTGCATCAACATCTCTCACAAAGGACAAATATGACAAACACCCCATCCCGACCATCCGTTGGGCCTTCAAGTAGGAAATTACCCTGCTGGGAATATAATCTAGATAACCTCTCCATTTGACCTTTGGCAAACCCGATAACGCCAATGTCACGATTTTTGCGTGACAGTCCAGAATAGCATGACATGGAGACAACCAATCCATACCCAATATTACATCGAAATCAACCATACTAAGCAATAAGAGATCAACTCTAGTCTCTAGTCCCCCAATAATTACCACACACGACCGATACACACGGTCCACAATAATAGTATCGCCCACCGGCATAGATACACAAACAGGTGAAACTAAGGACTCATGGGGCATATCCAGATAACGTACAAAATATCATGAAACATACGAATATGTGGAACAAGGGTCAAATAATATAGAAGCTTCCCTGTGGCACAGCGAGACAATACATATGATCACTACATCTGAAGTAACAACATCTGGTCTGGAAGGAATAACATAGAATCGGGCCTGAACACCACCTGATCGACCTTCCCCTCTTGGGCGACCCCTAGCTGACTGAGCCCCACCCCGAGCTGACTGGCGAGTGGTGAAGAAACTAGTGCAGGAGTCATAGTCTAACTCCTCTGCTGAACTAGACCTCATGAAAGGCGGGGAAAATATTTACTCACATGACCCATCTCTCCACAATCATAGCAATCTCTCAAAAAATGGTGGCAAGTTCTAAGGCGGACCTCGAGAACCAGAATAACTACCAGAAGAACCTGGTAGAGATGAACCCTGAACTAATGGTGCATGTTATGAACTCTGAGCTGGAAGTGCACTAAGAGAAGAATAACTCGATCGAGCACTGTATGAACCATGACCAACTAATGCACCACGATGAGATGGACGAGCCATCTAAGCGGGCCTATAAGGTCGACCCCTGTTGTGATAGGACTGTCCCCCAGAAGGAACACTGCTGGAATTACCCGGACCATGGGACCTCTTGGCCTCCCTCTCCTCATGAACCTAAATGAGATCCCACTGGTCTCTAGAATACCCGTTGTACAAACTATCCGCTGGCATCTGTCTAAGAAATTCTGAGCATCCTCTGACTCAGCTCCACTGAAAGTGGGAGGATGGAGTCTCCCAAAACTCTCTAATCTCTTCTGCTCCTCATCGTTCATAATAGGACCCACCTGATCCTGAGCAGCTGTAACTGGCTGGACTGGTAGTGCCCTAGTATCTGAAGTCCCTGACTACCTGCTCTGGAGTACGGGTGAAAGGGGTATGAGTACCTCCCCCGGCCTGAGCCGAAACCACCTGAGCAAGGCCAGTGCAAACAATCAATATTTGGGCTAAAGCCTCCTGAAGGCCTGGAATCATAATAGGCACAACTGGTGCCTAAGCTGGTCCTGACGGCTCAACTATAACTGGAACCTGATCCTGAGCTGGAGCAACTTGTGGTTCTACATGTGCTTCTCCAACTACCGTACAAGCTATACCTTGACCTCTACCATAACCCTGGCCTCTCGTGGCCTTAATTGGTGGCTGACCATCCAATCCAATATTAGTGTCTTCACCATCTGTGAGAGAATAAAATAACATAAATTTAGTTTTCGGAATCAACACATTCGCACGATAGAATACAAGAAAGTGAAATTTTCCTAAGGGTACGACAGCCTCTCGAAGATAAGTACAGATGTCTTTGTACCGATCCGCAATACTCTACTAAACCTGCTCATGACTCGTGAGACCTATGTAACCTAGACTTTGATACCCACTTGTCATGACCCAAAATCAAATATGTCGTGATGGTGCCTATCTTAATACTAGGCACGCCGACAACTTCAATAGCCCACAATTTCTTTTTGTTTGAAACATAATATTTGGATTCAATAGAAAATCTCACAGATACAGATATAAACACACTCCCAAAACCCGGTGTCATTGAGTACGTGAGCATCTAAATGATAACAAAGTATGACTGATAAAAACACTATCTAAAAATATAGAACAATACAATAATTGAAAGGAAAGAGAGTCAAGATCTGCAGACGCCAAGCAGTTACCTTGAAAGTCTCCAACAGATGAAACTCTAAAATCTAGCAGCCGCCGTATTCGGAAGTACCTAGATTTTCACACAAGGTGCATGGTGTACTATGAGTACAACCAACTCAATAAGTAACAAGACTAAATTTTGGGCTGAAAGTATTGACGAGCTCAACAGGTACAGTCCAATATAAAAATAACAACACAAAAATGTAGGCATGTTTTCAAGTTCAAAAGTTAAACTCAGTATAAGTAAAATAGATCAATTCTGAATGATATGAGAAATATGTAATCTCTATATCTACATGCCAATGTACGTGTGGTATGTGATACACCTCAGTGGAAAACCCGCGTATTCACACTCATAAAATACTCAATCACCCAGTATTGTATATGGACAATCCAGCCCAGGGAAGATCCATCCCAGATATATATATACACACACACACACACATCAACTGACAATCAGTTACTCAGTACTGTATAAGACCAATCCAGCCCAGGAGAAGATCCATCCCCAAATATAAATGATTCGGACAAGATCCATGTCCAGGGAATTCATCACAATTATAAATAAATAAGGCAACTCCATGCCCTTGGAAGTCCATCCCAAACATAAGATCATTTGTGCTCATTGGGGGGGGGGGTTGCAGATTCTGGAGGGGCTTCTTCAGCCCAACCGCTATATAAAGTCGATATGCCTATTGCGGTGTGCATTCCGATCCCATAATAATAAAGCTTATAGGTCCTGCTGCGGCGTGCAGTCCCGATCCATATAATAATAATAATAATAATAATAATAATAATAATAATAATAATAATAATAATAATAATAATAATAATAATAGACTCTTCTCTCTCTTTTCTCCCGGCGCACGTTAGAGTGCATGTGCTAACGTACGCCATCAGCTATTGGGAGGGGACGACCGAAGAGAATTGTAACTGTGACTCCGGTGACTGAATCTACAGGTATGATCACTCCAATTCTGAGGAATGGCAACAATTTGGAAAGAGATCAAGGGAAAAGTCCAATGGAACAGTGGCCGCCATTGTAAACCATGAAGGAAGCTGTGAAAACTCCATTGGATAAGATCGATCATGGTGGTAAATTTACTAATGATGCTCCAATGATACATGCAAGTATAATTTAAGAAAAAATGTGACAATTGGTAAGAATATGGATCCAATTAAGTTGAAATGGGAGTACAAGGAGATGCAGGGAAAACGGTTCAATCTCAAGTGACTTTACCTACTGTTGAGGCTTATAAAGGGCAGAAGCAGTGGGCAAACCTATTTGTGAGATCGAAATATGCGGCAAAAGGTATGGATCTGAGATATATTGCACCTACTGTAAAAAATGGTGAGGTGAATGTGGAGCTCTATAAGGAAGAAATTGAGGAAGAGACTCAGAAATGGAAGCTAGCGTTAATTCTGTATGTTGTTGGTGGAAGTCTAACAATAGGCGCCAAGGAAAGGTACATTGCTTTAGTATGGAATTTTGTAGCTAAGCCTAAGGTGTATTTTCACAATGATGGTTATTTTGTGGTTCGTTTCAATTCTATTGAGGATAGGAATGAAGTTCTATATTCAGGACCTCACATGTTGAATAATAAGCCAATCATTGTCAAAATGTGGTCGGTTGATTTTGATTTCAATAAAGAGGTTCTGCAAACTATACCAGTATGGGTGAAGTATCCTAATTCGACTTTGAATTGCTGGGGAAATAGGTCGCTAAGTAGGATAAGCAGTAGGCTAGGAATTCCTCTTTATGCTGACGCTTGTACTACTCAAGTGGATAGGATCTCATATGCAAGGGTATTGGTTGAAATGGATGTTACTAAAGAGATGCCTAGGTCTATCAAAGTGACTGATCCTAATGGAAGGGAGTTTATCCAGGAAATAACATATGATTGGGTTCCTGAGTTTTGTACTAAATGCATGCAAGTTGGTTACCAATGTAGAGTGGCTGAACAAATAGGACCAAAGGTGAAGACTAAGAATGTAAAACAGAAAAATGAATGGCAACCTAAGTTGACATCCAAAGTACAGAAACTAGCTGTTAAGGAGTAATTGCAGGTGAAAGAGAATACTAATGAAGGGAATGCTAGTTATAGTGCACTAATGGCTAGTACTAGTACATGAACTATACCAGGAAATGAGGAGCAAAGGTGGCAGACTGTTATAGGGAAGTCAGCAGCTAGAAGAAGAGAAAGACAACCAGCTGATGTAGTTAATATAATCAATGGTTTAATCTATTTGCAGAATCTAAACTGCAGCTAGCTATGCCAAGACAGATAGAGGAAGGAACAAGTAGACAACATGGTGATACTGGGCAAGAAGGGTCTCTTCAATCTCTCTTTATACCTATATGAAGTTAGTAACCTGGAACATAAGGGGCTTAAATAAAGTCTCTAGACAAAAAGAGCTGAAGTGGTTCATATGTAGTAATAAGGTACACATGATAGCATTACTAGAGCGTAAAATAAAAAAGTAGAAGGCTGAGCAAGTTATAAGGAAAATTACTCCTTGATGGGCATACTTAGACAATTATGAATATAGTAGTAAAGGAAGAATATGGTTGTTGTGGGACTCAAGTGAAATAGAGTGCAAAGAGGTGAGTACATCTGATCAGATAATACACACTACATTATATGTTAGGAGATTGGATATGAGGTTTACTTTTATAGTTGTGTATGGCCTGCATAGTGTTGAGAACAGGAGAAGTATGTGGAGTGAACTGACAAGGCTGCACTCAATACAACAAGGGCCATGGTTGATAATGGGGGATTACAATGCTATTATATCAGTTGAAGATAAACCAGTTGGTAATCCTATGCAAGAACTGGAGATAAGAGATTTCAATGAATTTATTGAAAATACTGGATTGGCAGAAATAAAGTCTAGTGGAAGGAATTTTACATGGACTAATGGACACACTAATAGTAAGATTGATAGAGCTCTGATTAATGCTGATTGGATGCTGGCAATGTCACAATTGGAGGTTTGGATTATGGATCCACACTGTTATGATCATTCACAACTGAGTATAGGGAGGAGAATGAAGAATATAGTTCCAAACCTTTTAAATTCCTAAACCACCTAGCTGAACATGATGACTTTATGAAGATAGTTACTGAAGCATGGGAGAGACCACATGAAAAACACAATGTGAGGAGTATTTGGCAGAAATTAAAGAGAGTAAAACAGGCTATGAAGGTCTTAAACAAGAGTGAATGTAATGCTGTTGGTGATAGGACCAAGATGTTTAGACAAAAACTAACTGATTTACAAGAACAAATGAGGGATCCTGGGCAAAATGAGACCTTAGTAGCTGAAGAGAAAGTACTGAAAATACAACTGAAAAAATGGCTAGGGGTGGAGGAAAGCATTATGAGACAGAAATCAAGATTCAAATGGCTACAGCTAGGTGATACCAACACAACATATTTCTTTGCAAGTATGAAAAACAGATGCAGCCAAAACAAGATCAGAAGACTAATAAAGAGTAATGGGACTAAAATGCAAACAAGGAAGGACATTGATGATGAGGTGACGTGGTTCTATCAACAGTTATTAGGCTCATCAACAAGTGAGTTGCCTGCTATTAAACCAGCTATCATGATAGATGGTCCTATGGTAAATAGATTGCAACAACTACAATTGCTAGCAGAGGTATCAAATGAGGAGATTTATCAGGATTTAAAAGGTATTAGTGACAACAAAGCCCCTGGGTGTGATGGATTCAATGCTTTATTCTTCAAGAACGCTTGGCCTATAGTAGGGGATACAATCACAGATGCAGTTATGGAGTTCTTTGCAAGTTCAAATATGTTTCAGCCTATCAACTGTACAACAGTAGCTCTTGTTCCTAAGGTTAAAAGTCCTTCTAAAATTACTGAGTACAAGCCCATATCATGTTGCACAATACTTTACAAGATTATATCAAAGGTACTAACTAACAGATTACAAGGAGTGATGGATGGTCTGGTGGATAAAAGTCAGTCTTCCTTCGTTCCTGGAAGACTGATTAATGATAAAATAATACTTAGTCATGAGTTAGTTAAAGATATGGTAGGAAGGGTGTTTCTCCTAGGTGTATGATGAAAATAGACATGAAGAAGGCCTATGATTCTGTGGAATGGGGTTATCTAGAACAAGTGTTGACATATCTGCAGTTGCCAGGGAGATTTGTGCAATGGATTATGAGCTGTGTTACAACTGTCTCATACTCCATTATGATTAATTGGCAGCCTACAAAGCCATTTCAAGCTAAGAAAGGATTGAGACAGAGAGATCCCCTATCTCCTTATCTATTTGTGCTGGTTATGGAGTATTTGACAAGACTATTAAAGACACTGAAAAAGGAACTTAATTTCAACTACAATCCTAAGTGCAACAAACTGAACATAGTGCAATTGAGCTTTGCTGATGACCTATTACTGTTCTGTAGAGGTGATGCCATGTCTGTTCAGTTATTATTTCAGTGCTTTCAACAATTCCCAAAGGCTTCTGGGCTAGTGTCTATAAAAGCTCCATATTCTTTGGTGGAGTACATGATGATCAACAACAGAAGATATTACAAGACTTGGGCTTTGTCAAAGGAACATTACTAGTTAGATACTTGGGAGTACCTCTTAGATCTAAGAGGTTATCATTGGTACAATGCCAGCCTTTTCTTGAGAAGATGCTAGGAAGAATACAATCTTGGACATCAAAATTTTTGTCCTATGTAGGAAGAATTCAGCTAATCAAGAGTGTACTTTTCTCTATCCAGGTATACTGGTCTCAGGTGTTTGTCCTTCCAAAGAAACTGATCCAACTTATTGAGAGAGTATGTAGAACATTATTATGGACTGGGGGTGTAGAAGTTTCAAGGAAAGCTCTATTGTCATGGGACAGTTTATGCAAGCCTAAAGCAGCAGGTGGTTTAAATCTGCTGGATATAGAGGCATGGAATAAGGCAGCTATATGTAAACTCTAATGGAATCTATGCAAGAAGAAATATAGGATGTGGGTGCAATGGATACATGTGTATTATAAGAGGAGAATGCATTGTGGAGTATTGAACCAACACAAGCTTCTTGGATAGTACAGAAAATCCTTAAATCCAAACAATACTTTGAGGAAGCTGGTTATACAGAGGAGGATGTGGAGGGGATAAATAGCTTCTCTATTAAGAATAAAATAAGGGGTGATTTTGATAGAGTACCATGGAGGAAACTGGTGCATAGCAGTGTTGGAGTGCCAAAATGGAACTTTTTAGTTTTCCTAGCTACACATAGAAGGTTGATGACTAAAGATAGGTTGAGGGGTTTGGGATATGTGGAAGATGTAACATGTTCTTTATGCAACATTGAGGAGGAGACAACTGATCATTTTTTTTTAAATGTGCTTATACATCGAGAGTCTGGTCAGCAATGCTGCAATGGCAAGAAATTCAGAGGCAACCAATGATGTGGGTAAATGAATTTGAATGGGCAGGAGAGTACTATAAAGGGAGGAGCACAAAAGCTGAGTTATATAAACTCATTCTGGCAGGAACCTTGTACTACATATGTCAAGAGAGGAATAGCAGGATCTTCAATGGACTGCATCGATCAGAAGTACTACTAACCATAACCATAACACAAGGGGTGCATGGACGAGGAGGAAGTAAACACAGGCTACAAAGAAGATTACTGGAGCTTAACTACTATCCTAGTATGTAATGAATTGTTCTATAGCAGTAGTTAGTAACTGTTTCTTGTAGTAGTAGTAACTGAGGCCAGGAAATGGAGCTAAAATATGAGGTATATGTCCAGATTAAGCTTGTTTGCAATTTGTAAATATTGTTGAGAAATGAAAGTTTTTTCAATTATCAAATAATAATAATAATAATAATAATAATAATAATAATAATAATAATAATAAAGCCAATATGGCTTGCCGCGGCACGCAGCTCGATCCCATACATATCCTCGCAATGGATGAACATGGCTGAGTATGAAATGTACATTTTAAAATAATTAATTCAACGGCAACACGACCCTATGGGTCCCAAAATATTGGCACGTAACCTAAACATGATCTTTAATACGAGCCTCAACTCAATCTCTCTGACACGTGGAGGATATGCGGATAAAACAAGATTCTTTAATTTTACAACTCCACATAATTTATATAAGTCACAATTTCTATGGGGCACACTCACACGTCCGTCACCTAGCATAAGCTCCACCTTCATACAATTCACATAACACGTAATTCAGGGATTTATATCCTCAGAACCAAGTATAGAAGTGTTACTTACCTAGAACCGTGTGATTCTTTATTCCAATATGCCATTGCCTCGCGGATTGGCCTCCGAACGCCTCGAATCTATTCACAATTAATTCGATTCAGTCAATACAAATTATAAGAATTAATCCCATATGAAAATACTAATTTTCCAACAAAATTCAAAATTCCACTCAAAACTCGCCAGTGGGGCCCACATCTTGGAACCCGACAAAACTTACAAAATATGAACGCCCATTCAACCACAAGTCGAACCATACCAAATTTATCAAATATCGACATCAACTCGACCCTTAAATCTTCAATTTAACCTTAAAGGTTTTCACAATCTTCCCAACTTAAAACACCAATTAAGTTCTAAAAATAGCAATAGATTTAGGTAATTTGACCAAAATTGAGTTAAGAACACTTACCCCAATGTTTTCCTTGAAAATCTCCGAAAAATAGCCTCTCCCCGAGCTCCAAATTGTTAAGAATAGATAATGGGACAAAGTCCCATTGTCCCATTTTCAGAACTTGAATCCTCTACCTAGTCATTTGCTCCCTACACGATCGTGGACTCATTCACGCGATCGTGAAGCACAAACCTCCCACTATCCAAATTAACCTTATGCGATCGCGGATAATTCCACGCAATCGTGAAGCACAGTTCCACAGACCTACGCGATCGCTTAGCACAAACTCGCGTAACCCCTGTTACCTCACTTCCTTTATGCGGATGCGACATGCCTCACGCGTTCGCGATGTGTGAGATGCTCCAGCTACATGATATCAGAACAATCTATGCGCTCGTATAGAACAATTTTTCAACATTCCCCAATTAAGCCTACGCGACCACGAACCTTCTCACGCGATCGTGTAGAAGGAAACTAGACCTATTCATTAGAAAAACTTCAGAAAAATTCCAAGTCCAAAATTCAATCTTTTAACCTCTAAAACTCACTCGAGGCCCCTGGGACCTCGTCCAAATATACCAACAAATCTTAATACACCATACAAACTTAGTCGAAACCTCAAATCACATCAAACAAACGCTAAAACCATGAATCATACCCCAATTCAAGCCTAATGAAACTAAGAAATTCCAACTTCTACATTTGATGTCGAAACCTATCAAATGAAGTCCGATTGACCTCAAATTTTGCACACAAGTCATTAAAGACATAACGGGCCTATGAAAATCTTTAGAATCGAATTGTGATCCCGATATCAAAAAGTCAACTCCCCGGTCAAACTTCTAAACTTAAATTTCCTATTTTTGCCATTTCAAGCCTAATTTAGCTATGGAGTTCCAAATAATTTTTCGGACACGCTCCTAATCCAAAATTACCATACAGAGCTATTGGAATCATCAAAACTCTATTACGGGATCGTTTACACATAGGTCAACATCCGGTGAACCTTTTTAACTAAATTTTTTCATCCTTGAGACTAAGTGTCTCAATTCATTTCGAAACAAAATCCACTATAGGTCGTGATGGCTTCTAAAGCCGCCGTCAGGCAAGACAACTATGTTTCATCCACTTAATTACTCATTTATATTCCTTTTAATAGTATGAATAGAATTTGCAGGACAAATGATAATATTTTTCACAAACTACAACAATGAACAACCCGTAGGCACCCCCAAACCCAGTGTTACAAGTGCATGAGCATCAACTAGGAAATATGATAACATATAACATATGTATAGAATACAAATTAGACAGGAAAAATGTAAATAACTCTGATGGAGACTCTATGTGTTGCGGACTCGTAACATGGGATGCAGCTCACCTAAGTCCCCGCAATAGCCGCGCCTCTGCGCCCACAAGACCACTAGACATATATGTGTTTGCACAAAATGTGTGGCAAGTGTAGCATGAGTACGTAATCAACGCATACCCACTAGTCTAATCTCGAATAAGTAGTGACGCGGGGGTCTGCTTCGATACTTACTATGGGCTAACAATAAAACCGATATTATAATTAATCATGGATTATATAAATATAGCTGAAAACTGAATAACAAGAAATAAATAAACAGTTTTTTCACTAATAAGTAAACCCAAAATTTATTTCCATTATTTAAAATTTTTTTATCTCTCAAGCCAATGAAACAATATCAATAATAATTGGACTCCAAGAATTTTTACGCACGAATTATGCCGAGGTCGTACGACCTTATCCAACAAACAAATATATAAAATATGCACTACCGAGGGTCGAACACACGAACCATAGATGCATCTATCTGCTACCGAGGCGTTTGGCCCGTTCCACAAAAAGAGAAAAATACATTAAAACAACCGATTCAAGATTTATTAAGAGGCTAATATCCAAAGAAATACCAATTCTCATTAACGATCAAGTGACCTGTCCAAAACTCAAGTAAATGAAGTTTAACCTTTTACAATTCCTTTATCAAGTTCCAATATGAGTTAAGCAATTAAATTAACAAGTAGGGTGCAAACATCGCAAGTATAACATGATTTGGGTTCTAAACTATCCAGACATAAGCATAATTAGTAGCTACATAAGGACTCTCGCCACCTTGTGCATATGTAGCCACCATAAATAGAAGCACGTATTAAATCAATCCACCTATGGGGTTAATTCCCTCTTACAAGGTTAGAAACGAGACTTACCTCGTCTTAATGACCACTTTCCAGTCACAATTTTGCTCTAAAGCCCCAACTTGGTGTTGTTCAATCCTAAACTAGTCAAAAAACATGAAAATTAATCAAAACTATGCTCCAATGCTTGAAATTTAACAATTTCTAAAAATTCCCAACTCCGCTCGAAAAGTTGGCAGTGGAGCCCACGTCTCGGAACCCGACAAAACTCACAAATCTGACAACCCATTCCGAGACGAGTCCAACCATGCAAAAATTATTAATTTTTCTTCCATTAATCTACGGTCATGATGTAATTAAGTATGAATCATGAAATATAATCAATATAGGATAAGGAACACTTACCCAAATGTTTTCCCTTGAAAATCTCTCAAAAATCGCCCTTTCCTGAGCTCCAAATTGTTAAAAATAGGAAATGGGACGAATCCCATTTTCAGAACTTAAACCTGCTGCCAGTCATTTACCGAAAGCACAAAAAAATTTCAGCATTTTTTTACTCTATGCGACCACGGCCATTCTCCCGCGATCACGAAGAACAAATTTTTCCAACAGCCTTCTCCAACTCTTCCGAATAGCCTCTAGTATAATGGTCATAACTTTTTGTAAAAAACTCCGAATAAAAAATGGTTTAACTTTCTTAATATTAGACACCAAGATCTACAACTTTCATTTTTTTTTTCATCTCCCAATTCATTATATCTTTCGAGATATAGGGTGCCAAAGTCGGCCCTGTGAAACACAAATTTCTTCTTCGTGATTTCCAAACATCTTCCCAGACACACTGTAGTGTACCAACCATAACTTTTTGTACACAACTGAAAATGCTAAACTGTTTGATGTTATGAAAACTAGACACAAAGGACTACAATTTTTGATTTTTGGATCATCTCCAAATTCCTTATAGGTTGCGAGATATAAACTTTCAAAGTCGGGGCAGGCCAGCAGAATGTTTTCCCTACGCGATCATGCAAGGTCTTCCACAATCGCGAATCACTGGACAATTTCTCCCATTTTACTTACCGTGATCGGTCCAATTCCACGTGATCGCATAGCACACTGTTGTAGCTAAAATCCAGCAGCTAAATATGATCTAGAAATAGTCTGAAACCACCCCGAAACTCACCCCGAGCCCCTTGGGACCCTATCCGAATATACCAACAAGTCTCAAAACATAACACGGACATAGTTGAGACCTCAAATCACATCAAACAACGTTAAAAACACGAATCACACCTTCAATAAGCCTAATGAAACCAAGAAATTCCAACTTCTACATTCGATGCCAAAACCTATCAAATCAGTTCCAATTGACCTCAAATTTTGCACACAAGTCATAATTGACATTACCTACCTGCTCCCACTTTCGAAATTAAAATACGACCCTGATATCAAAAAGTCCATTCCCGCTCAAACTTCCAAAAACCTTCAACTTCAAGCTTTTGCCAAACGACCCCGGAATGACCTACGGACCTTAAAATCCACATTCGGACGCGCTTCTAAGACTAGAACCACCCTACATAGATATTCCCACTCTCGGAATCCCAAACACACATCGATAACATTAAAATACACTTCAACCCAAACTTATGAAATTCTTCCAAAATGCTAACTTTCCATAATAAGCGCCCAAATGCTCCCGAGTCACCCAAAACCCGATCCGAATATACGCCCAAGTTTGAAATCATCATACGAACCTATTGGAACTTTCAAATCTCAATTCCGAGGTCGTTTACTCAATAGTCAAACCTTAGTCAACTCTACCAACTTAAAATCTTATGAAATGAGAATTTTCTTTCCAAATCAACTCCGAACTTCCCGAAATTTAATTCTTACCACACATACAAGTCATAATATCTAAAGTGAAGCTACCCAAGGCCTCAAACTGCCGTAAGACGCGCTAGAGCTCAAAATGACTGGTCGGATAACCGATTACCCCGGCAAGTCACATAAGAACTGTAAATCACAGATTGAGTAGTAAATGGGGGAACGGTGCTGTAATACTCAAAACGACCGGGTGGGTCGTTACATTGTGGCGTTGGGCAATTTGTAAATACAAGTTGATTATGTTGTGATGTTGTGATAATATTCTGTGTGAATTGTTGTTTGATTTGGATCTGTTATGCGGTGTATAAGGGTGGCATTCCATTATTGACATTATGTGGGCATATGGGTGGTATTTTACTGTTGTTACGTGTGTTGGGATATAGTTTGGGTGGAGTGATAAGGGGGGATATTAAATGGAGCAATAAGGGAGGCTATTATAGGAGTGATAAGGGTGGCTATAGCAGCGATAAGGGTGGTTATAGGAGCGATAATGGTGGCTATATGAGCGATAAGGGTTGATATTGATCTTGTAAGGGCGGAGGGATAAGGGAGGCTATTATAGGAGTGATAAGAGTGGCTATAAGAGAGATAATTGTGGTTATTGTCATGGATGATATGCGATGATGTGGGGTTATTGTGCTGGTGATTTTCCTTGTGTTTATTTTTATATCTTGTGCAACTTGTCTTGTTGTTTCGGTAAACTTGATAATAGTCTGATCTATGTTGAAAGCATGAGCCTGTGCCTATTCCCGGGTGAATTATGTTATTGGCACGTGAACTGTCCGTGCATATGTGATATGAATTGTGGGCACGAGGTACCAGTAAAATATAATGATTATATTATTAGCACGTGAAATGTCCGTGCAAATGTGATATGAAATGTGGGAACGAGATGCCAGGGAAATATACTAATTTTTATTATTGGCACGTGAATTGTCCATGCGGTTATGATAGAAATATGGTCACGAGGTGCCATGAAAATATGAAATTGGGTTGAGACCCGTGTTACGAAAATAAGAAAGTGGGTTGAGACTCGTGTTTATGATTATGAAATGAGGTGTCACATAGTGGCTTTTATTTGAAAGAATTATATTTGAAAGATATTTATTTGAAAGAATTATATTCGAAAGATATTTATTTGAAAGAACTATATTCGAAAGATATTTATTTGAAAGAACTATATTCGAAAGATATTTATTTGAAAGAACTATATTCGAAAGATATTTGTTTGAAAGAAGCGTATTCAAAAGATATTTATTTGAAAGAATTATATTCGAAAGATATTTATTTGAAAGAAGTATATTTGAAAGATATTTATTTGAAAATAATTATACGTAGAAAATTTATATTCGAAGGACTTCATTAATTGGTTGTACTTGTGTTTCTTATTCGTTCGAGCATTAATATGGTGTTCTTGTTGCCTTATTTTTTATATCACTATTGATTTTGTTGCTATCATTGCTAGTTGTTTTTCAGTACTATTGTGTATTGCTATATTGCACAGGTTATTTGACTAGTGAGTGTCTTGACTGTACCTTTTCACTACTCCACCGAGGTTAGTCTTGATACTTACTGGGTACCGCATGTAGTGTACTCATACTACACTTCTGCATATTTTCGTGCAGAGCCATGTATTGAAGATATTGGTTTCGGACAGAGATTAGAGTGTGATCGCAAGAATTCAAGGTAGAGCTGCTTGGTCGCCGCAGTCCCTTGGAGTCTTTCCATTTTATTGTACTGTTAATTTCTTATTGGAACAATATTATATATTCAATGCTCGAGATCATTCTATGTATTCAGCTAGAGTTCGTGACTCAGTATTTACCAGTCTTGGGAGGTTACTATATTTGTTTCTGCTTTTGGTTTCGACACTTGTATTAAATTATATGTTTCAAAAAAAATGGTTCGAAATGTAATTATAATCGGCTTACCTAGTCACGACGCCTGTGGTGGAATTTTGGATCATGACAGAAGCAAAACATTGTAGCGAAATAAATATTTCGTGGCAATAGTTAAATGTTATAGCCACAACAAGATATTTAAAACAAATATGGTAGCTAAATAAATATTTTTTGCTTCAAGTACTAAAATACCGGGGCAACAATTGGTTTAATAGCTACAATCATTTGTCATGACAATATGATAGATTTTATTTCTGACATAAAATTTGGCAGCTAATCATTATTTTTTTGCCACAAGTTAAAACCTGTTATACCAATGGTATTCTTAGCCACATAAAATTATTTAAAATAAAATCGTGTAGCTAAATGAGATATTTTTGCTTTAAATTATTTGAAATATAGTTAGCTTTGACTATTACATAGATAGAACAGAATATCTAATTATCTATCACTAACATTATTATTCATATTAATTTGTATATAATTTTCATATATCTAGATATACTGAGAATATCAAATTTAATATGGTTACATCTACGTTCATAGAAAACTAATTATGTTATATTTTTTATTAAATAAGTGTTAGTTATAAGTTCCTGCTATGGTTGCTTCCTTTTCGTTGTTTCTTGAGCCAAGAGTCTATCATAAACAGTCTCTCTATCTTCAAAAGGTAGTGGTAAGGTCGTTGGACATATTATCCTCCCCACACTCCATTTATTAAATTACACTAAATTTATTGTTGTTGAATTAGTTATAAGTTCTATTTATAACTTAAAATAATAGAATTATATCAATTCATGAGCATCTAAGGGTAATACAGGTCTGGAAAGAAACATAAACACTACAATAGCAAGAAGGAGAAGGGCAAGGCTGCGGACGCGTGCAGCTACCTTGCAAATCTCCATGAGATCTCTGGGACAGTAATCAACTCTCAGTCAGCCCTAGCATCTGAATCTGCATACAAGGTGCAGGGAATAATGTGAGTATACCAACTCAGTAAGTAATAAATGTAAATAAGGACTGAGCAGTAAGAAACATATAAGTCCATGTCATGAAATCACAGTAAATACAGTTTGCCTTCAAAACAGTGTACAAATCAAATCATCAAGGTTAAAACCAGATTTTTCAGTAAAAATCATCGGAAGGTAAGTTTCCAACAGTTTCCAAAAGTGTTTCAATGAAATTTAGAGTAAAAGTGACAAAAGTCATAAACGGCCCCTCGGTAAAAAACATGTATCATAACTGCCCCTCAGGCATAACATCACTCAGTACCAGCCCATCGGGGCAACTTCACAATCATTCGTAATCAGCCCCGCGGGTAACAACATGAATCAAGAACAGCCCCTCGGGCAACCTCACATCACTCACTCAGGGTACCCACACTCATTGGGGGTGTATAGACTCCGGAGGGGCTCCTACATCCCAAGCGCTATAACAAGCCATCTCGTGGTATAATCAATCAGGCCCTCGACCTCACAAAATCATAGATCAGTAACAACATCAAGCCACCTCGTGGCATAAATCAATCAAGCCCTCAGCCTCACAAAATCATGAATCAGTAACAACATGCTGCGGCGCGCAGTCCAATCCCATATCATATCCTCACAAATCAGTCCCCCAGCCTCACTTAGTCAGAAACCTCTTCAGCCACTCATGCTATCAGTAAAATGGGGCGTTCGACCCAAAATATCATTTAATGCATCAAATAGTATAAATGAGACTGAGTTTCGAAATCAGTTTAAAATAACATAACTGAATACAGATTTGAAATCAAAAAAGTGAGAAAATAACAGTAAAAGCCCCTAAGGGTCCAAACAACTTGGCACGAGGCCCAATTACGACATTCAGCCCAAAACATGGTAATACCTTCTAAAAACACAAAATATCATATAATGTTCAGTCAAATACGCAACTTAATAGCTGTTACGGGACGGACCAAGTTGCAATCCCCAATGGTGCACGCCACACGCTCGTCATCTAGCATGTACACCACTTCAAGATAGTGATAATATATAAAATTTCGGGGTTTCATACCCTCAGGACAAGATTTACAGTCATTACTTACCTCAAACTGGCCAAAATCCTAACCCGCGATGCTTTTTCTTCTAGACTCAGCCTCCGATTGCTTCGAATATAACCAAAACCAGATTTATATCATCAATATATGATAAAGGAACAAAGCCCACTCGAAAATAGTCAAATTACATCAAAAATCCCGAAATTGGTCAAACCTGTCCCCCGGGCCCACGTCTTGAAAATTCGATAAAAATCACAAAACTGGAACCCTTATTCACTCACGAGTCTACCCATATCAAATTCATCGAAATCCGACATCAAATGGCCATTTAAATCCCCAAAAGAATTTCTCAAGTTTTTCTCCCATTTCTCCCAATTTTTCACCCTAATTTTCCAAATTAAATGATGAAATTCAAGACTAAATCATGGAATTAAACCAAATATGAGTGAAGAACACTTACCCCAATCACTCTACTTAAAATCTCCTCCAATTTCATCTTCTCACGAGCTCTCTAATGAATTATGGAGTTATGGCCGAAAACCCTCGTTATTGAATAAAAACATTCTGCGCAGGTACTTTACTCATCGCGATCGCGGACACACCCACGCGATCGTGAAGCACAAAATAACACTGCCCAAAAATCAACCCTACACGATCGCAGGAAAGCACACGCAATTGTGTTTCAATGCCACTCAACACCACGCAATCGCAACCCCCTACATGCAATCGTACATAACAAACGCCTCAGCCTCACTCGCTCCCTTATCTTCTATGCGAACGCGAACGTCACCACGCGTTCGCAAAGCACCAAAGCCACTCACTCATGCGATCGCGGCCTCTCCCACGCGATCGCATAGAATAACTTTCCCCTCTGTCCAAATAAGCCTACGCGATCGCACGATCGCATATAAGAAAACCAGAAGGCTCACTCCAGAAAAATCTGCCACTTCCAAGTCCAAGAATTGGGTCCGTTAACCACCCGAGGTCCTCGGGACCTCAACCAAACATGCCAACACATCCCATAACCTCATTCAAACTTAGTCGAGCCTTTGAACCACTCAAAACAATGCCAAAACACCAAATCAACCTTGGATTCAAACCTAAGAACTTAGAAACTTCCAAATTCCACCAACGACGTCGAAACCTACCAAACCGCGTCCGAATGACCTAAAAATTTGCACACACCTCCAAAATGACACTATGAACCTGTTCCAACTTTAGGAATTCAATTTCGACCAGGATAGATAATTTTCCACTGCCGACCGGAAATCGCCAAAACTCTAACTTCGCCAATTCAAGCCTAATTCTACTCCGAACCTCCGAACAACATTCCGAACTTACTCCTAAGTCCAAAATCACCTAAAGAAGCTATCCGAGCCATCAAAACCACATTCCGAGATCATTTACCTATAAGTCAACTTCCAATTGACTTTTCCAACTATTAAGCCAACTTAAGAGACTAAGTGTCTCATTTCTCTCCACAACCACTTTGAACCCGAGACAACTGACCCAACACAACATAAATGATCTAAACAATACAAAACAAAGCATAAATAGGTAAAACGGGCTAAACTCTCAGAACGACCGGCCAGGTCGTTACATTCTCCCCCTCTTAAACAAATGTTCGTCCTCGAACGGGTCTAGAAACATATATGGAGTCTCAAATAGGTGAGGATATCTGCTCCGCATCTCTCGATTGGTTTCCCAGGTGGCCTCCTCCACTGGCTTCCCTCTCCACTGCACCTTCACTGAAGTTATATCCTTAGACCTCAAACTTATGACCTGACGACCAAAATGGCTACTGGCTCCACCTCATAAGACATATCACCCTCGAGCTCAACCGTGCTAAAGTCCAAAACATGAGACGGGTCACCAACATACTTTTTGAGCATGGAAATATTAAATACCGGTTGCACGCTCGACAAGCTAAATGGAAAGGCAAGTCTATAAGCATCTCTCCAACCCTCTGAAGCACCTCAAAAGGACCAATGAACCGGGGACTCAACTTGCCCCTCTTCCCAAACCGCATAACACCCTTCATAGGTGACACCTTCAGCAGAACCTTCTCCCCGGCAATGAAATATACGCCCCAGACCTTTCGGTCCGCATAGTTCTGTCTAGATTGCGCCGTGCGAAGCTGCTCCTGAATCAGCTTCACCTTATCTAACGCATCCTGTACCCAAGAACCTAGCCTCGCCCGGCTCAAACCAACCGACCAGAGATCTATACCTCCTCCCGTATAAAGCCTGATATGGAGCCATATAGATACTCGACTGATAACTATTATTATATACAAACTTCGCGAGTGGCAGAAACTGGTCCCATGAACCTCTGAAATCAATAACACAAGCGCGCAACATGTTCTCTAGTATCTGAATAGTGCGCTCGAACTGACCGTCCGTCTGAGGATGAAAAGATATGCTCAACTCAAGTTGAGTACCCAACTCTCTCTGCACGGACCTCCAAAACTGTGATGTGAACTGAGTACCTCTGTCCGAAATGATGGAAACTGGAACACCATGCAGCCGAACAATCTCCCTGATATAAATCTCAGCTAATCGCTCCGAAGAATAAGTAGTACCAACAGGAATGAAGTGTGCGGACTTGGTCCACCGATCCACAATAACCCAAACAGCATCGAACTTCCTCGAAGTCCGTGGGAGCCCAACTACAAAGTCCATGGTGATCTGCTCCTACTTCTACTCTGGAATATCCAACCTCTGATGTAACCCACCTGGTCTTTGGTGCTCATTCTTGACCTTCTGACAGTTGAGAAACCGAGCTACAAATCCAACAATGTACTTCTTCATCCGCCTCCACCAATAATTCTGTCTCAGATCCTGATACATCTTCGTGGCACCTGGATGGATGGAATACCGTGAGCTGTGGGCCTCCTGAAGAATCAACTCTCGAAGCCCATCTACATTGGGCACACATATTCGGCCATGCATCCTCATCACAGCATCATCACCAATAACTACATCCCTGGTATCACCTCGTCGGACCCTGTCCTGAAGAATGAGCAAGTGCGGGTCATCATACTGGCGCTCTCTGATGTGGTCATAAAGAAAAGACCTAGATGCTACACAAGCCAATACCCGGCAGGGCTCTGATAAGTCCAACCTCACAAACTTGCCCGCTAAGGCCTGAACATCAAGTGCTAATGGTCTCTCTACTGCTGGAAGGTATGCTAGACTCCCCAAACTCCCTGATCTGCGACTCAAGGCATCGGCCACTACATTGGCCTTCCCCGGATGGTATAGAATCGTGATATCATAGTCCTTGAGAAGCTCCAACCATCTCCTCTGACGCAAATTTAGATCCTTTTGCTTAAACAAATGCTGCAGGATATGGTGATCAGTAAAAACCTCACAATGCACCCTATACAAATAATGACACCAGATTTTCAAGGCGTGAACAATGGCTGCTAGCTTGAGATCATGCACCGGATAATTCTTCTCATGAGTCTTCAAATGGCGCGAGGCGTAGGAAATCACCCTACCCTCCTGCATCAATACACAACCAATGCCTATCCTCGAGGCATCATAATACACAGTATAAGAACCTGAAGATGATGGCAATACTAACACTGGAGCTGAGGTCAAAGCCGTCTTGAGCTTCTGGAATCTCTCCCCACACTCGTTCGACCACCTGAACGGAGCACCCTTATGAGTCAATTTGGTCAGGAGTGAAGTAATATAAGAAAACCCCTCCAGAAAGTGACGGTAATATCCTGCCAAACCAAGGAAGCTCCTAATTTATGTAGCTGAGGACGGTCTGGGCCAACTCTGCACCGCCTCTATCTTCTTCGGATCGACCTAAATACACTCGCTGGACACCACGTGTCCCAAGAAAGTTACGGAGCCAAGCCAAAACTCACACTTGGATAGCTTCGCATAAAGCTTCTCCTCCCTCAATCTCTGCAATACGACCCTCAAATGCTGAGCGTGCTCCTTCTGGCTACGAGAATACACCAGGATGTCATTAATGAACACATTAACAAAGAAATCCAAATATGGATGAAATACATTGTTCATCAGATGCATGAACGCTACTGGGGCATTGGTCAGCCCAAAATACATCACTAAAAACTCATAGTGGCCACAACGAGTCTTGAAAGCAGTCTTAGGAATATCAGACTCCTGAATCTTTAGCTGATGATACCCAGATCTCAAATCAATCTTAGAGAACACCTTGGCTCCCTGAAGCTGGTCAAACAAATCATCAATGTGAGGCAACACTGGTGCACCCCAAGGTGACACACTAGGCCGAATGAACCCCTTATCTAGGATTTCCTGAAGCTGCTCTTTCAATTCCTTCTATTCCGCCGATGCCATAAGATTCGGTGGAATAGAAATAGGCTGAGTGCCTGGCACCAACTAAATACCAAAATCAATATACCTCTCAGGAGGCATGCCCAACAAGTATGCAGGGAACACGTCCAGAAAATCACGGACCACAGAAACATAATCAATGGTGGGAGTCTCAGCACTGACATCCCTCACAAAAACCAAATATGATAAACACCCCTTCTCCACTATACGCTGAGCCTTCAGGTATGAGATCACCCTACTAGGCACATAATCAATAGAACCTCTCCACTCGACTCTCTGAGATCCTAGCATCGCTAAGGTCACGGTCTTAGCGTGACAATCAAGAACAACATGACACGGAGATAGCCAATCCATTCCCAATATCACATCAAAGTCAACCATGCTAAGCAATAGCAGATCCACTCAGGTCTCTAAACCCCTAATAGATATCACACATGACTGATACACGCGATCCATAACAATAGTATCACCCACCGGAGTCGACACATGAACAGATGTAACTAAGGACTCACGAGGCATATCCAGAAAATAGGCAAAATATAATGAAATATAGGAATACGTGGAACCAGGATCAAATAAGACCGAAGCATCTCAGTGACAAACTAAAAAAATACATGTAATCACTGCATCTGAGGCCATAGCATCTGGTATGGCTGGAAGTGCATAAAAATGGGCCTAACCTCCCCCTCAAGGGCGGCCTCTAGCTGCCTGACCCCCACCCCTAGTTGGCTGGGCGGGTGGTGAAGTGACTGGAGCTGAAGTCGAGGGCTGACCCCTCTACTGAGACGAACCACCAGGACGACGAGGGCACTGCCTCTACATATGTACCAACTCTCCACACTCATAACAACCCCCTGGTGCTAGAGATAGGTATTGAAGGGAACCCCTAGCATCAGGATAACCACTAGAAGAACCAGGCATAGAAGAACCCTGTACCGATGGTGCACGAGATGAACTTTGAGCTAGGAGAGCACTGAAAAATAGGTTCCCCTACTGAGAACTGTGAGGAGCACGACCAGTTGATCCACCACGATAACCTGAGCAACCTGGTTGAGCCTGCCTGAATGGACGGCCTCTCCCGTGCTAAAACTGTCCTCCTAAAGGAACACCACCAAAACTACCAGATCCTCGAGGCCTCTTGGCCTTCCTCTCATCTCGCTCATGGTGACGAATTGACTCAATCTCTCGGGAAACATCAACGACCTACTCAAAAGTAGCACCCGATACCCTCTCTCTAGCCATAAGAATACGAAGCTGATATGTGAGGCCATCCACGAACCTCCTGATCCTATCTCTCTATGTAGGGACCAACCAAATAGCATGACAGGCAAGCTCCGAAAACCTCATCTCGTACTGCGACACCGCCATATCACCCTGACGCAGCTGCTCAAACTGCTTACCCAGATCCTCTCTACGGGACTGTGGAACATACTTCTCTAAAAAGAGAGTGGAAAATTGCTGCCAAGTAAGGGGCGTTGCACGAACGGGCCTACGCCTCTCATAATCCTTCCACCAAGTAAATGCAGCTCCTGAGAATTGGAAGGTAGTAAACGAGACCCTATTGGTCTCCAATATCTCTACTGTAAGAAGCATCCTCTGACACTTGTATAAGAAACCCTGGGCATCCTCGCCCTCATCACCGCTGAAAGTCGGAGGCTGAAGTCTACCAAATCTCTCCAACCTACGCTGCTCTTCGTCAGCCATAACTGAAACCATAAAATCCTGAGTTGGTGCAACCAGTTGGGATGGAGCTGCCCGGGGGTCTGAGGTCCCTGAATAACCTGCTCAGGTGTACGGGCAGCTGGAGTCTGAGTGCCTCCCCGGCCTGAGAAGTAGAGGCTGTAGAAGTAACAACGACCGCCTATGCGAGACTTGTGCACACGGTCAAAATCTGGGCCAACATCTCCTGAAGACCTGGGATAACAATAGGCACAACCGGTGCCTGGGCTGGTTCCCCTGGAACATCTGCGGCCGGGACCTGGTCTGGAACCACAAGCGGGTCTATGGGTACTGCCCTGGCTACTGCGCGACCTACATCCCTACCTCTGCCACGGCCTCGACCGTGGCCTCGACCCCTCGCGGGCCTAGCTGGTGGCTGACCATCCTGCCCGGTAGCGCGTTTCCTCACCATCTGTGAGAGAATGAAACAATAGAAGTTTAGTTTCCATAATCAACAGATTCGCACGACAGAATTCAAGAATGTGATATTTTTCCTAAGGGTTCTGTGGCCTCTCGAAGATAAGTACAGACGTCTCCCTACCGATCCGCAAGACTCTACTAAACCTGCTCATGACCGGTGAGTCCTATGTAATTTAGGCTCTGATACCAACTTGTCACGACCCTGAAACTACCTCGGTCGTGATGGCGCCTATTGCGATACTAGGCCAGCCAAATCAATATTCATCACATAAGGAACCTTTCATTTATATCATTTCTAAACTGATACCTCATAAAAATTTCATTTAAACATTTTTAAAATAGATGATGATATACCGAATATCAATTACAACCCAAAATCCTGGAGTCACTAGTCATGGTCATTTAAGGATAATACAGGTCTAGAAAGAAACATAAACACTACAATAGCAAGAAGGAGAAGGGCAAGGTTGCGGACGCGTGCAGCTACCTTGCAAATCTCCGTGAAATATCTGGGACAGTAATCAACTCTCAGTCATCCCTAGCACTTGAATCTGCACACAAGGTGCAAGGAGTAATGTGAGTACACTAACTCAGTAAGTAATAAATGTAAATAAGGATTGAGCAGTAAGAAACATATAAGTTCACTGTATTGGTAAAAATGATCTTCACACGTGTAATACTTATGATGACTCTGCAATCTATGTGGAGCAATGACAACATGACAATTGGATGAGACTTTATGAAGAGGTGCGAGATAAAGAGGAACGGAATAGCATACCCACGGGGTAATCAGATACGGGAATCTCAACCTAATTGAGAAGGTGAAGAAACACGGTCAGAATGAATCAAGATGGAATAAAGGTCAGATTCGGGGATCTTCAATTAATGAGCCAAAATATTGCATAATCTTCACGTAACAGTTATGATTAATCATTGTAACGTTACATTAATGCCATTATTATCCATTAATACTCAATCACTGAAAAGAGTAGACATTATATTAAGAAATTCCCTATAAAAGGGAGTAAAATATAACTTGTAAGGACACGTTCGAACCACTATTGAAATATACTTACTTTTTACGCATCTTTCTGCTTTCTATTTACAAATTTACATACAATTATTAGCATATTCTTTGGTTATCAGAAACACGTGTTCTTAAAATAGATTTGGAAGAGAATCTAATTCTTTAGTTAAACAAATTGGTTATGTTACCGGAAAACTGATAATCTCTGTTTTTTCTCAAACAACATTCTGTAAATTATGTCGAACGCCAACGACAAAAACCAACAAAGGATTGGAACTCCAGTTCAGGTTCCCCACAAGGCTCAATGGAACATTTTCCAGAGAGATCTACGACTCAAAATAATAATCGCAATGGAAATGAACAAGCAGGAGAACAAGATCATGTAAAACAAATGGTTGGTGAATATGTAACTCAAGCCTTACAAGCTTTCATGAGGGGACTGCCAGCTGCATCACCTACACCTCCTCCTAACAACACCAACGGTGGAAAATCCACAATCCGAACTAGCAAACTCAGGAAGCAGAGGCACTCCAAATGAGTCCCTTGAAGCAAGACCAGGTATGTCCAGTAATCCAAAATTACAGTCTTTATTACTAACCTTGCAGAAACAGGTGAAGGAACAAAACGACCAAATCGAGAAAATTCCTGGAGTACCACCTGTTATCAAAGGCATTGACCTTGATAGATATTCTCAACAACCTTGGAAGCCAAATGCAGCACCCTTGCCTATTCCCAAGAAATTCAAAATGCCTGATATTCCCAAGTACGACGGGACAACTGATCCATGTGATCATCTAACTGCTTTTACTACAGGAGTAAAAAGCAACGATCTGACTAAACAAGAAATTGAATCAGTACTAGTCAAGAAGTTCAGAGAGACACTCACCAAAGGAGCACTAACATGGTATTCTCTTCTACGCAAAAATTCTATTGACTCTTCTTTTGAGCTTACAGATTCTTTTATAAAAGCACATTACGGTGCACAAAAAGTCGAAAAAAGAATGGAAGACATATTCAATATAAAACAAGGAGACGCGGAGTTGCTCCAAGAATTTGTAGACAGGTTTCAACGAGAAAGAATGTTGCTACCAAGGGTACTGACAATTGGGCAACAATGGCGTTTGCAAGCAACTTAAATGACAGAAGCTCAGAAGCCACGAGAAGAATCAAGAAAAGCTTGAGAGAATTCCCATCCACGACATGGAACGATGTCTATAACAGGTACAACACCAAGCTACGAATAGAAGAAGACACCATTGCTTAATCAAAAGCTGGAGATCGAGCCAGTTCTTAGACGCTCCGAACCAGAAAGGAGAACAAGTAAGAACAAGTACGATCCATATATGGGACCTTTAGGACGATAAACTCGTTCCGGGTTTGAAAACACACGGTCGGAATATAGACCGTCAAATAGAGATACGAACTCATCCTCCTCAAGATCTCGAAAAGATTGGGAGGAACGGAACATAGGTAATGCAAGAGTCGAAGACTACAACTTCAATGTAAGTACTTCTAAATTAATTACTGTATTGAGAAACATGTGCGATAAAGTTCGATGGCCCAAAAAAATGAGATCGAATCCAAACAGAAGGAATCCATACTTCTTGTGCGAATTCCATAACGATCATGGTCACAGAACATCAGATTGCAGATTGTTGCAATGTGAGGTAGAACAATTATTAAAACAGGGCTATCTAACAGAATTGTTTAGTGAAAAAGGCAAACAGGCATATATGAAGAACATGCAAAAGCCCCCAAAACCACCATCTCCAAAGAGAACAGTGAATGTGATACACAGAGGAGAGGAGGTGAACGGAGTCGTCTGCAAAAGAACAACAAAATTCACAATTACACACAGGAAGCGGATTTGTGAAGACATGGAAGCAGACAATATAACATTCGACAATGCATATGGAAACAGATTGCTGCTTCCTTATAACGATGCTCTGGTAATATCTCTACTCATACATGACACTAATGTAAAAAAGAGTGTTGATTGATCCAGGTAGCTTAGTCAACATCATTTTGTTGAGAGTTGTGGAAGAAATGCTAATGAAGGATCGAGTAATCCCAAAAGCACGAGCCTTATCTGGGTTTGACAACTCTACGGTCATAACAAAAGGAGAAATTGAGCTTAGTACCTATGCAGAAGGAGTAATCAAAAATACAAAATTTCAAGTCATTGACACCGATATGGCTTACAACGTAATCATGGGGAGACCATGGATCCATGACATGGAAGCAATACCATCTACTTTACACCAGGTAATAAAATTCCCTTCCAAATGGGGAATTCAACAGATTCGAGGCGATCAACAGACCTCAAGGAATATAAATTCAGTAGTACACTCAAACAAAAAAGAGGTAGCGGAAGAGTCAAAAGACGAGGAAATTGCCCAATTAGGTACGAAAGAAGAAATTGGAACCCAAATAGGTACGGAAGAAGGAATCCACGAGAAGGTGAACCAAATCACCACAGAGGCAACATCAAAACATACAGACATGGATTCCAGACCCGATGTCATTCAGGATCCAGAAGAAGACGAGCATATTAAAACAACTATTGATGAGCTCGAAGCTATCCCACTGTTCGAGCAGAAGCCTGAGCAAAAAATACATATAGGCACGAGGCTAAGCCCTGCAAGAAGAGGTAAGTTAATTGAATATTTAAAAGCTAACTCAGATTGTTTCGCTTGGTCCCATTCATATATGACAGGTATACCTCCAGAAGTGATGACTCATAAACTAAATGAAGATCCATCCTTCGTGCCTGTCAAGCAAAAGAAAAGAAAGCAAGGACCATTCAAGAACCAAGTGATCGATGAAGAGGTACAAAAACTCTTGAAAATTGGTTCAATACGCGAGGTAAAATATCCTAATTGGTTAGCTAATACTGTAGTGGTACCCAAAAAGAATGGTAAATGGAGAGTATGCGTAGATTACACAAATTTGAATAAAGCATGCCCCAAAGACTCCTTTCCATTACCAGACATAGATAAAATGATTGATGCCACTAAAAGTCATGAATTGTTGAGCTTTCTAGATGCATATTCTGGTTATAATCAGATAAAAATGGATCCCTCAGACGAGGAAAAAACTTCCTTTATTACAAACAGGGGGACTTATTGTTACAAAGTCATGCCTTTTGGCCTGAAAAATGCTGGAGCCACGTATCAAAGGCTAGTGACCAAGATGTTCCAGGAACATCTGGGGAAAACAATGGAAGTATACATTGATGACATGCTGGTACAATCAACTCAAGAGAAAGATCATTTCCATCATCTTTCAATCACCTTAGAAATCCCGCGCAGGTCTAACATGAAACTAAATCCAGAAAAATGTGCCTTTGGCATTGAATCAGGTAAGTTTTTGGGTTTCCTTTGATATACTTACGAGCAAAAAATAAGTTCAAAAACTAACAGGAAGAATTGCAGCCTTAGGAAGATTTATCTCCAGGTCTTCGGAGAAGAGTTTTAAATTCTTTTCAGTTCTAAAAAAGTAGAATCAGTTCGAATGGATTGAAGAATGTCAACAAGCTCTCAAAGATCTGAAGGCCTATCTATCAAAACCCCCGTTGCTGTCTAAACCAAAAGAGGGGGAGAGGTTGTATGTCTATCTTGCCGTAGCAGAAATTGTCGTAAGTGCAGTACTTGTAAGAGAAGACAAAGGTAAACAATCTCCTATTTTTATGTAAGCAAGTCTTTATTAGATACTGAAACTAGATATCCTCATCTAGAAAAATTAGCCTTAGCTCTAATCATGGCAGCTAGAAAGTTGAGACCATACTTTCAATGTCACCCAATCACTGTTGTGACCTCGTATCCACTAAGAAATATTTTGCATAAACAAGAGTTATCAGGGAGATTAGCTAAATGGGAAATAGAATTAAGCAAACATGACATAATATATCAGCCTAGGACTGCAATAAAGTCTCAGATTCTAACTGATTTCATCATTGATTTTAATACTAGCATAATCCCTGAAGTGGAAAAAGAGTTACAACTCTTCAACGGGGCTAATCCAGGAATTTGGACCCTATTTACTGNCTAACAATGAAGCAGAGTATGAATCTGTCATTGCAGGGCTTGAACTGACACAAGAACTCTGAATTGAGCAAATCGTGATCAAAAGTGACTCAACTAGTGGTAAACCAGATGCATGGGACTTATACCGCAAGAGAGGCTCGGATGCAACAATATCTGGAAAAGGCACGAGACCTAGAAAGGCCATTCCAGTCATGGAAAGTTACGCAAATACCTAGAGAGGAAAATGCAGAAGAGGATGCATTAGCTAACCTCGCAACAGTTGTCGACGTAACAAATAAAGACAATGCAATTGTCATACACCTATTTCATTCAGCAATCGACCAGGACAAAAATGAGGTAACATTTAACAATTTAACCTGGGATTAGAGAAACGAAATTGTAAACCTTTTGCAGAATGACATCGTGCCTGAAGATAGAAAAGCAGCTCAAGCACTTCGCCGAAAAGATGCGCGGTACTGCCTAGTTCGTGAAACTTTATACCGTAAAATGTCTGGAGGTCCCCTAGAAAAGTGAATTGGACCCAATCAATTGGAGTACGTGATGAAGGAAGTACACGAAGGACACTGCGGAAACCATGCAAGAGCAAGATCCTTAGTCAAAGTCCTAATCAGAGCAGGGTACTATTGGCCTAAAATAGAGGAAGATGCTGAGAGCTTCGTAGCTAAATACGACAAATGTCAGTGATATACCAACAATATGCACCGGCCAGCAAAATTACTCCACCCAGTGGTGTCACCATGGCCATTCATGAAATGGGCCATGGATATAGTGGGACACCTTCCCCCAGCTAAAGGAAACGTATGGTTCTTACTCGTATTAACTGATTATTTCACAAAATGGGTGGAGGCAGACGCTTTTAAATAGGTGCGAGAGAAAGAAGTGAAAAGCTTCATATGGCGACACATAATATGCCGCTTTGGAATACCAAACGAGATCGTATGTTACAATGGCCCACAATTCATAGGCTCACAAATCACATAATTCTTCGAAAGCTGGCAAATCAAGCGAATCACTTCATCACCATATCACCCCGTGGCTAATGGGCAAGCCGAGTCAACAAACAAAGTCATTGTCAACAACTTTAAGAAACAGTTGGAAAAAGCCAAGGGAAACTGGCTTGACGAGTTACCGGCAGTATTATGGGCTTACAGAACTACTGCAAAAGTAGCCACGGGAGAAACTCCATTCGCGCTTGTCTACGGTTCAGAAGCATTAATACCAGTGGAAATTGGCGAACCAAGCACGAGATTCACAATGGTAACGGAAGAAACAAACAACGACGAGTTAAGGACAAATTGGGATTTGCTCGAGCAAAGAAGAGAAGCTGCTTTAATACGTATGGCAACCCAAAAACAAATTATAGAGTGATATTACAACAGAAAATCTCACCTCAGATATTTCAAAATTAGGGACCTCGTTCTTAAAAAAGTCTTCCAATCAACAAAGGAAGCTGGTGCAGGAAAGCTAAATCCAAACTAGGAAGGGCCCTACAAAGTCCGTGGCATTGCTGGAAAAGGCACTTACGAGCTGGAGACTATGGACGGCAGAATCTTACCAACCAGTTGGAATGTTGTTCATTTGAAGAAGTATTACTTCTGAAGTAAAGGGAATACCCCCGGTCAGGTATCATTACGTTCGATTGTACTTTTGTACAGTTAAAGTTTATACTAACTATTTTAGATGATAGGCAAAAAGCTAACCTATCACCAGATAATGATATTAGACCTGCATAGTCACGAGGAAGTAACTGAATTCCCGGTCTAGGGTTACAACTTTCTGATGGACGTTTTTAAAGGGTTAAGCAGTCATTATCTAAACTATATACCTTCGAGTCCCGTATGTTTTCCTTTTTAGGAAAAGGACCACAAGGAAGGAATAGTCAAGTGCTCGAGATTTCATTCTTCAAAGCTCAAACACTTGGGGGACTATACAGTATGGAAGGCAAAGAAGAAGCAAAGAAGATTATCAAAAAGTCAAAGCTCAAGCATTAAGATCCATCTTCCCAACAAGTCAAGTACTATGAGCAAAATCAAAGAGCCAAAGACAAAAAACACAAAGCTTGATTCAAAAACCTTCAAAAAATACATATTCGTAAATGTAAACGAATGTTTAGGTTAAGGGCAGAATATTAGATACGGATAAAAATGTACATCCTTGTACTTATTCAAAAGCTGTTGTAAATAAAAACAGTTATGGATGAGAAAAGCATTATCCTTGTATTTATTCAAAAACTGTTGTAAACAAAAATAGTTATGGGTAAAAATTCATACCCGTATATTTATTCAAAAAACTGTTATAAATGAAAATAGTTATACCCTTGTATTAATTCGAAAAAGCTGTTACAAAAGAAAAACAGTTACGAGTACAAGTTTATACCTAATCTGTTGTAAGAAAAACAATTGCAAAGGAGTTATGGACGATACACAAACACATGTAAAATGTTGCGAAATTTCGAAACAATACAAAGACTTTCTTAAGAATATTGTCAAAGAAAAACATGTGAAATTCCTATCTCTCTTTTGTACATTTACACCATTATGAAGTTGAGACGTCTTCTTCATTAAGTGTCGATCAAAAAAGGGCCCTCTTTTATAAATCATGCCTATTACGAAAAGGTACGAAAAATCTAAGCATTTTTTAAAATGCAAAGTAAAAAACTCAGAGGTAAACCAAAAACCTCAAAAAGAAAGCATGAAAAGATTTAAGAGTGAAAACAAAAACTCAAAGGAATCGAAAGTCATGCCTATATTACTATTAATGTATAGTGGAAAAAAACTAAGTATTAACTTAGTCCAAGCCTAATTTGTTTATACAAAAGTTGCCCGTAAGTTGTCAGTTGGGGACTTACAAAGGACCGAACTTTACCCCCAATGGGACCGGGGGTAACCACCAATTGTTGCAAATAAAAAATAAAGAAGAACCAAGTTCCTTAAACTTTTTCACTAGATGGGGGGTTGTCTTCACTGGCAGGAGGAGCGACTTGAGATGGCGAGACAAGCAGCAGGGACCTCAGCCTCAGGTGAAGAGAAATTCTGACTTTGCTGAGACTTCTCAATTGTCTCTCTGTTTTTAGCAATTTCGGCTTCCAAGTCAAAAACCTCTTGGACCATTTCCATCAATGTGTCAAGACGGGCATTTAAATAAGCCCAGCTAACATCGACGACTGATTTGTCTTCAAGAACCTCGTAGTCTTTCTCCCATTGTTCAGCTTCAGCTCTTAGCTCATCTCGTTCAGCTTCAGCTCTTAGCTCATCTCGTTCAGCCACGGCAGCATCATGAGAGGCCTGTAAAGGACAAAAACTGGACCTTCTCTGAAGAGTTACGGAGGTCTTCTTGTGTTTGGGTGAGCAATTGAATAAGTTCGCCAGAGTACACCTCCTTCTGGTCCAACAAAGCCTTCAGGCTCCTAATCTCCTCTGTGGCACGGTAAAGTTGCTACGCAAATGAAGACTCTAAGACACTTTTGTCCTTACCTCACTGGTTCAAAGACGCCTTCTCAACGGTCAGTTCTGCTGCCATAAACCTAACTTGCCGCTCCAAGGTACAATTTTCCTCCTCCATTGCCTCCATGTCAAGCTGTAAACTCTCGTACTGCTCCTTCCAATTATCAGCCTCAATATGAAAGTCATTTGCTGCTTGCTCCGTTTGATCTATTCTCTTAATTAGCTTTGTGCCTATAAGGTTGATCCACATAAAATGATAAATTAGATACAATAAGAATATAGATAAGTACATATGGAGGAAAAGCAAGTTTTACCTTTAAGGACGAATGCACAATCTCGTTCATCCAAGTCAGGGAGCTGTGGCTTTCCAGCTTAGACTTCTCAGTCGAACCTATCAATAGCTTTAACTATACATCAGCCTGGCCCGACTTTTTCAAGAGGCTGCCCGCCGCAAGAACCTCTATTGTAACTTGCTTCATCACCCCCTGCTGGAAGACCCTACTTCAACAGCAGAAGGCACGAAAGCGGGGGCGGGCGAAGGAACCATGGACGGAGTAGGTTGAGGAGTAGCAACGGGAGCAAGAACGGCAATGGGAGTAGAGGCAACAACGGGAGCAATAAACAAAAGTTTCTTAGCAGCAGCAGGAGAGAAAACAGCAAGAGGAGCTTCATCATAGATGGTACCAAAACCTTGTTGGAACAGGTGATCAACAGACTCACAAACAGGAGAGGGAGTTGCATCTTCAGGAGCGGAAAGTTCTAATTCAGGCACAGGAGGATCAACAACGGGTGCAGATTCATCATCATAGATCACCCTTCTCCTACGTGACCTATGGACCAGTGAACCCTCTTCTTCCTCTTCCTCCTATAAGGTACTGGACCCACTTGCTTTTTTTTTCGACGAGGAGGAACCAACAATGATCTCTTGGGCCTTAGCCAGAGACAGCCTTGAAGCGGACACAGCCACAGTAGAAACTCTACGAGCAGGAAACCCTACCAAATAAAAGGGGTCAGATAAATCTCAAAAAGAGAAGAAGTAAAAACAAAAAACTTCACTTACCGTGTGTCTTCACCTTCTAACCAAACCTCAAAGAGAGGTACTTCCACAAACGTTCTTCTAAATGAGCGATTGACAAGAGTTTTTCAACCCAATTACGGAAACCGGAGACATTCTCGACGGTTCCATGATTGCTGCAAAAGAAGAAGAAACAACCACGGTACTGAAAGTTCGTAAAAGTAAAGAAAAGGAAAGTGAGCAAAACTATACTCACGTGCAAAGTTCCACTTCTCAGGGAAGGGGAGATTTTCTTCACCTACTAAACCTGCAGTAGGGACAACAACATACCGGAGATACCACCCTCTATCTTTGTCATCATCTGGAGTAACTAACACCCTTTTTCTCCTAGCCGCGAGAGTAAATACTCCTTGGCAGAAAAACATCGGAAAATAGAGGTGAATAAGATGATGAAAAGTAAAGGGTACAGAAGCTAAACTGGCCAAATACCTAAGGCACGCGACTACTCTCCAAATAAGAGGACCGACTTGTCCCAGAAAAACTTTGAAGAATGGACAAAACTCGATGATAACAGGGTCGATGGGAGGCTTGAATCCTAATGTGAAGGGATAAGTATAGACATAAGAATATCCAATCTTGTAAGAGGTTATTTTTTGGTTATCGTTAGGAACAACAACAGAAAAATCAGGTTTCCAATAACAATCCCTACGTACAAGAGACACTAAGCCCTCTGTTATTTGGGTAGGATAAAGTTCAGCACTGTCATGTGATGGAATTGAAGAAAGCTACTCACGCATGGCTTGACTATCCTTGGCAAGAGAAAACTCCGCAGGAACAATCTTTGATGAAGATCTAGAAGCCCTATCCCTCGAAGAAGACGAAGGAGTGTTAGACCTAGAAGATGGCGGGGGAGAAGAATTAGAAGAAGAATCCCTGGAAGGAGTAGAATTTAAGCTCCTAAGCCTAACGCCCCTCCTACTCCGTGTTGGAGAAGAAGAAGGAGTCAGTTCATCTACAATGATGAAATTTCTAGATTGTTGGTTTGAAGAAGACATATTTACGAAGATGAAGAATTTACAAATAAGAAAAGAAGGTTAGAAGTTTTCTGTGAAAGTAAAGAAATGAAAAGGGTTATTTATACTCAAAGGCAACTGTCAAAAAATGGAAAAAACAGTGATGTGAAAGTCATAATTGAAGCTGTCACTTCGAGATTGATGCAGCCGCAAAAAGCCCTAAAAGGCACTGAATAGTTGCAGAACCAATCCGGGAAAGCCACGTGGCACGGGCATTAAATGGAAGTGACAAGTGACGCATACATTCAGAGATGGATGAATGGAATAAGTGAAGCGGCGGCAAAATGTTCCCGCCATAAATGAGTATCCACTTACCAAATATTAATCGACAAATAAATGGTAAGTGGGGGGACTATCTGTATTGGTAAAAATGAGCTTCACACGTGTAATATTTATGATGACTCTGCAATCTATGTGGAGCAATGACAACATGACAACTGGACGAGACTTTATAAAAAGGTACGAGATAAAGAGGAATGGAACAGCATACCCACGGGGTAATCAGATACGGGAATCTCAACCTAATTGAGAAGGCGAAGAGACACGGTCAGAATGAATCAAGACGTATTAAAGGGCAGATTCGGGAATCTTCAATTAATGAGCTAAAACGTTACATAATCTTCACGCAACAGTTACGATTAATCATTGTAACGTTACATTAATGCCATTATTAGCCATTAATGCTCAATCACTAAAAAGAGTAGACTTATATTAAGAAATTCCCTATAAAAGGGAGTAAAATATAACTTGTAAGGACACGTTCGAACCACTATTGAAATATACTTACTTTTTATGCATCTTTCTGCTTTCTATTTACGAATTTACTTACAATTATTAGCATATTCTTTGGTTATCAGAAACCCGTGTTCTTCTTAAAATAGCTTTGGCAGAGAATATAATTCTTTGGTTAAACATCCATGTCATGAAATCACAGTAAGTACAGTTTGCCTTTAAAACAATGTACAAATCAAATCATCAAGCTTAAAACCATATTTTTCAGTAAAAATCATCGGAAGGTAAGTTTCCAACAGTTTCCAAAAGTGTTTCAATGAAATTTAGAGTAAAAGTGACAAAAGTCATAAAAAGCCCCTCAGGAAAAAACATGTATCATAAACTGCCCCTCAGGCATAACATCACTCAGTTCGAGCCCCTCAGGGCAACCTAACAATCATTCGTAATCAGCCCTGCGGGCAACAACATGAATCAAGAACAGCCGCTCGAGCAACCTCACATCACTCACTCAGGGTACCCGCGCTCATTTGGGGTGTAAAAACTCAGGAGGGGCTCCTACAACACAAGCGCTATAACAAGCCATCTCGTGGCATAATCAATCAGGCCCTCGGCCTCACAAAATCATAGATCATTAACAACATCAAGCCACCTCGTGGCATAAATCAATCAGGCCCTCGACCTCACAAAATCATGTATCAGTAACAACATGTTGCGGCACGCAGACCGATCCCATATCATATCCTCACAAATTAGGCCCCCGACCTTTTCACTCAGTCAGAAACCTCTCCAGCCACTCAGGCTATCAGTAAAACGGGGTGCTCGACCCAGAATATCATTTTATGCATCAAATAGTGTAAATGAGACTAGGTTTTGAAATCAGTTTAAAATAGCATGACTGAGTACAGATTTGAAATCAAAATAGTGAGGAAATAGCAGTAAAAGCCCCTAAGGGTCCAAACAACTTGGCACGAGGCCCAAATACGGCATTTAGCGCAAAACATGGTAATACCTTCTAAAAACACGAAATATCATAAAGTGTTCAGTCAAATACGCAACTTAATAGCTGCTACGGGACGGACCAAGTCGCAATCCCCAATGGTGCATGCCACACGCTCGTCATCTAGCATGTGCGCCACTTCAAGATAGTGATAATATATAAAATTCTGGCGTTTCATACCCTCATGACAGGATTTACAGTCATTACTTACCTCAAACCGGCCAAAATCCTAACCCGCGATGCTTTTGCCTCTAGACTCGACCTTCGATTGTTCCGAATCTAACCAAGACCATATTTATATCATCAATATATGATAAAGGAATAAAGCCCACTCGAAAGTTGTCAAACTACATCAAAAATTCCGAAATTGGTCAAATTCGACCCCCGGACCCACATCTCGAAATTCGATAAAAATCACAAAACTGGAATCCTTATTCACTCACGAGTCTACCCATATCAAATTCATCGAAATCCGATATCAAATGGCCATTCAAATCCCTAAAAGAATTTCTCAAGTTTTTCTCCCATTTTCCCTAATTTTTCACCCCAATTTTCCAAATTAAATGATGAAATTCAAGACTAAATCATGGAATTAAACCAAATATGAGTGAAGAACACTTACCCCAATCACTCTACTGAAAATCTCCTCAAATTTCGTCTTCTCCCGAGCTCTCTAAGCTCTCTAATGAATTATGCAGTTATGGCCTAAAACCCTCATTTTTGAATAAAAACATTTTGCCCAGGTGCTTTAATCATCGTGATCGCGAGCACACCCACGCGAGCGTGAAGCACAAAATAACACTGCCCAAAAATCAACCCTACGCGATTGTAGGCAAACACACGCGATTGCGTTTCAATGCCACTTAACACCATGCGATCGCAAGCCCCTACATGAAATCACACAGAACAAACGCCTCAGTCTCACTCGCTCCCTTATCTTCTATCGAACGCGAACCTCACCACGCGTTCGCAAAGCACCAAGGCCACTCACTCACGCGATCACGGCCTTCCCTACGCGATTGCATAGAACAACTTCCCCCTCTGCCCAACTAAGCCTACGCGATCGCGGACAAGCCCATGCGATTGCATAAGAAAACTAGAAGGCTCACACCAGCAAAATCTGCCACTTCCAAGTCCAAGAATTGGGTCCGTTAACCACCCGAAACACACCTGAGGCCCTCGAGACCTCAACCGAACATGCCAACACATCCCATTACCTCATTCAAACTTAGTTGAGCCTTCGAACCACTCAAAATAATGCCAAAACACCAAATCAACCTCGGATTCAAGCCTAAGAACTTAGAAACTTCCAAACTCCACAAACGACGTCGAAACCTATCAAACCGCGTCTGAATGACCTAAAAATTTGCACACACCTCCAAAATGACACTACAAACCTGTTCTAACTTTCGGAATTACATTCTGACCCCGATAGCTAATTTTCCACTGCCGACCGGAAATTGCCAAAACTCCAGCTTCGCTAATTCAAGCCTAATTCTACTCCGGGCCTCCTAACAACATTCCAAACACACTCCTAAGTCCCAAATCACCTAACAAAGTTATCTGATCCATAAAAATCACATTTCGGGATCGTTTACCTATAAGTCAACTTTCGGTTGACTTTTCCAACTATTAAGCCAACTTAAGAGACTAAGTGTCTCATTTCTCTCCACAACCACTCCGAACCCGAGCCAACCGACCCAACACAACACAAATGAGCTAAACAACACAAAACGAAGAAGAAATAGGGAAAACGGGGCTATACTCTCAGAACGACCGGCTGGGTCGTTACAACTATCTTAATAATTTATTAACTATCATAAAACAAATTATATATTAATTCTAAGAATTGAGAATTCAATGTGATTCGGAGGGAATCGTCTCTATATTGTGACTAGTATTTATATTTTTATAACACTTAAATAATTCTGCTGCTATTAATTTTAATTCAAAAAGGTTGAGAATTAAATATGGTTGATATAAGAGTGTACAATTACAAAACTAACTAGTATATCATAATTCAGATTAAATAAAGTATAATTGTCACGACCCAAACATGCTCTGAACCACGTCGTGAAGACACCTAGTCTCTACGGTTAGTTAAGCCTAACAATTCACAGAAAATACCAATATCGAAAAATAAAGTTTGACTTCTAACTGCAATAGATACTGAATAAACAAAAAAAATGATGTCGTTCGGCATGTACAATAACCATACTCTACTTACACAGCTTTCCGAAAACCCGGAATGTCATGAGTCACAAGATATAGAAAGTATATAACATCTCAATATACCGGAGTCTAGTAAAAACAAATACAGAAAAATGTTTGACATGGGGAAGAGTAGAAGGGGACTCCGAGGTCTGCGGACGCGGCAGATATACCTTGAAGTCTCCAACAACTTCCTCTAACTCACAGATACTGCGGCTAGTAATGAGCACCTAAATCTGCACACAAAACATGTGCAGAAGAGTAGCATGAGTACACCACAATTGGTACCCAATAAGTGCCGAGCCTAACCTCGGTCAAGTAGTGACGAGGTCAGGTCAGGCCCACTGGTGTATAATAATAAAAACAGGATAATAAAGCAATATAATAAGAGACTAAGCTCAACAAAAGAAAACACAATGAAATAACATGACAGTACACGGAATTAAGCAACAGGGGATCACTCGAGATACCGTCTCGTAGTCCCAAAAGTAAATATGCGGGGAGAACTGTTGAGGTACCGCCTCGTAGTCTCGAAAGTAAATGTGTAGGGAGAACTCCCGAGGTACCGCCTTGTAGTCTCAAAAGTAAATGTGCAGGGGGATCTCCCGGGATACCGTCCCGTAGTCCCAAAGTAAATACACAGCGCAATCAATTACAACGATAAGTACATCAAGAGAATCTACAGTCCAGACTAAGTACAAGTAGGAAAAAGAAGCAGGAAATTGATAGGTATGCTGCAAGGAGTTCAATTAAGCAATTAAGGCACGTAGACATTTTATTCTAAGCTAATTGGGTAACTATGCATGCTAGTATATTCAATTAAGGTGAAAAAAAGTAATTACTCAGTTAAATCAGGTTTTTCAATACATATCCCGTGTACGCACTCGTCACTTCGCGTACACGGTGCTCACATAGCAATATCAGTACCAAATCCTAAGGGGATTTCCCTCACACAAGGTTAGGCAATCCACTTACCTCGATCCAAGCTCAATCAATCGATAGCAATGTTCTTCCCACGAATATCCGATCCCGAATGGCCCGAATCTAGCCAAAATCAATTACATACCATAAATATAACTATAAGAAACAAATCTAGTCAATGAAATCTAAGCTAAGACGAGAAATTAGGAAATCATCCAAAAATGCCTCTCGGGCCCACGTCTCTGAATCGGAGAGAAGTCACAAAATATGAACACTCATTCACACATGAGTCTAACCATACAAGACTTACTCGAATCCGACCTCAAATCGCCTTCCAAAACTCGAAATTATAGCCTATGAAGTTTCTACCATTCTTCCCTAAATTTCCACCTCAAATCCCTAAGTAAAAGACAAAAATAACGATAGATTCATGAAATATAGCCCAATCCGAGTTAGAACCACTTACCCCAACAGTTTCCTTGAAGAAGCCTCAAAAAATCGTCTCCCACCGCGCTCTCAAACTCCCAAAATCGAAATGGGAAATCAACCCTCGAAATCCCTCTTTTCTGCCCAGTAAACTCGCTTCTACGAGCCTTCAACCGCACCTGCGAAAATCTCATCGCATGTGTGAAAATGACTTAAGGAGGATTGGGTCCGCATCTGCGAACAAGGGTCGCTTCTGCGAGCTCGCATATGCGCTCCTTTTTCGCTTTTGCGTATCCGCCTTTGCGGAACTATGGCCGCATCTGCGGTCCCAGGTGGGTAGGTCCAAAATTTCTTCTGCGGCTTCATGACCGCTTTTGCGGTGCGGCATCTGCAGTCCAAAGTGCGCAGGTGAGATTACACCAGGTGCAGCAGCTTCAGCAATTGCACAAGTCCAAAACTTAATCCGTTAAGCATCTGAAACACACCCGAGGCCCCCAGGACCTTAGCCAAACATACCAACCAATCCTAAAACACCATACGATCTTAGTCGAGCCCTCGAATCACACCAAACAATGCCAAAAACACAATTCACCCTTCGATTCAAACTTAAAGAACTTGATACTTCGAAATTCGACAATTGATGTCGAAACCTACCAAACCATGTCCGTTTGATCCCAAATTTTGCACACAAGTCATAATCAACTTTATGGACCTACTCCAACTTCCGAAATCGGAATCTGACCTCGATATCAAAAGTCCACTACCGGTCAAAATCTCCAAAACTTCAACTTTCACCATTTCAAGCCTAAATGAGCTACAGACCTCCAAAACACAATCCGGACATGCTCCTAAGTGCAAAATCACCCAACAGAGCTAACGAAAATGACGAAACTCCATTCTGGAATCGTCTTCAAACAACTCTGACTACGGCCAAAATCCTAAGACTTAAGCTTCCGTTTAGGGACTAAGTGTCCCAAAACACTCCAGAACCACGATCAATACCTCCCCGCAAGACACATAAGCAGAAAAAGACACGGGGAAAAGTAGTAGATAGGGGATCGGGGATATAACTCTCAAAACGACCGGTCGGGTCGTTACATCCTCCCCCTCTTAAAATAATAATTCGTCCTCGATCAAGTATAGAGACATACTTGAAGTGGCGAAAATATGAGGATATCGGATGCGTATATCATGCTCGGTCTTCCAAGTCTCCTCCTCGACCGGCTGACCCCTCCACTGCACCTTAATGGAAGCAATGTTCTTTGACCTTAGCTTTCTGTCCTGCCTATCCAAAATAGCCACTGCTCCTCAACATAAGATAGATCCTTGTCCAACTGGACCGAGCTAAAATCCAACACATGAGCCGGACCACTATGATACTTCCGAAGCATAGAAACGTGGAATACCGGATAGAACCTTGCTAGGCTGAGGTAAGGAAATCTCATAAGCAACCTCCCCAACACGCCACAACACCTCAAAAGGACTAATGTATGGGCTCAGTTTTCCCTTCTTTTTGAACCTCATAACGCCCTTCATAGGCGATACCTGGAGCAAGACCCGCTCTCCAAGAATGAATGCTACATCGTGAACCTTCCTTTCCACATAAGTCTTCTGTTTTGACTGGGCTATGCGAAGTTGATCCTGAATCACCTTCACCTTATCCAAGATATCCCGGACCAAGTCTGTACCCAATAATTTGGCCTCGCCTAGCTCGAACCAACCCACTGGGGACTGACACCGCCTACCATACAGAGCCTCATACAGTGCCAACAGGAAACTCAACTGATAATTGTTGTTGTAGGCGAACTCCGCAAGTGGAAAGAACTGATGCCACGACCCTCCAAACTCCATCACACACGCACGGAGCATATCCTCTAATATCTGAATAGTGCGGTCAGATTGTCCGTCTGTCTGCGGGTGAAATGTTGTGCTCAGCTCCACTCGAGTACCCAACTAATGTTGTACGGCCCTCTAGAATCGTGATGTAAACTGCATACCCCGGTCAGAGATGATAGATATCGGTACGCCATGAAGCCGGACGATCTCGCGGATGTAGATTCGAGCCAGCTGCTCGGAAGAATATGTAGTCATCACAGGAATTAAATGAGCTGACTTGGTCAGCCTATCCACAATCACCCAAACTGCATCAAACCTCCGCTGAGTCCGTGGAAATCCAACAACGAAATCCATAGTGATCCGCTCCCATTTCCACTCTGGAATATCTAACTTCTGAAGCAACCCACCCGGCCGTTGATGCTCATACTTCACCTGCTGGCCATTTAGTCACCGAACCACATACTCCACTATGTCCTTATTTATCCTCCTCCACCAGTAATGCTGGCTCAACTTATGATACATCTTCGCGGCACTCGGATGAATGGAGTACCGCGAGCTATGAGCCTCCTGAAGAATCAACTCACGCAAACCATCTACATTAGGCACACATTAGCTGCCTTGCATCCTAATGCGCCATCATCCCCAATAGTGACCTCCTTAGAATCACCATGTTGATCGTGTCCTTAAGAACAAGCAGATGGGGGTCATCATACTGATGCTCCATGATACGATCATAAAGAGAAGATCGAGAGATCACACAAGCCAATACTCGACTCGGCTCAGTAAAATCCAATCTCACAAATTGGCTGGCTAGGGCCTGAACATCCAATGCAAATGGCCTATCTACAGCTAGAAGATATGATAAACTCCTCAAACTCTCCGCCTAGCGACTCAAAGCATCGGCCACCACATTGGCCTTCCTCGGGTCGTATAAAATGGTGATACCATAGTTCTTAAGTAGCTCCAACCACCTCCAGTGACGCAAATTAAGATCCTTTTGCTTGAATAGATGTTGCAAACTCCGATGATCGATGTAAATCTCACAAAGAACACCGTAAAAATAGTGCTGCCAAATCTTCAAGGCATGAACAATAGCTGCTAACTCAAGGTCGTGGATAGGATAGTTCTTTTCATGCACCTTCAGCTGTCTGGGTGCGTAGGCAATCACCCTACCATCCTGCATCAACACCGCACCAAGACCAATCCGCGACGCATCTAAATATACAGTGTAGGACCTCGAACCTGTAGGAAATACCAATACTGGGGCTGTAGTGAAAAATGTCTTAAGCTTCTGGAAGCTCTCCTCACACTCCTCTGTCCACCTGAACGGAGCACCCTTCTTGGTCAGCCTGGTCATAGTTGTTGCAACAGATGTGAACCCTTTACAAAACGACGACAATACCCCGCCAAACCAAGAAAACTACGGATCTCCGTAGCTGATGACAGTCTAGGCCAACTTTGCACTGCCTCCTCCTTCTTCGGATCTACCTTGATCCCATCACTTGATACTACATGACCCAAGAATGCCACTTAGTCTAGCCAAAAATCACACTTTGAAAATTTTTCATACAACTTTTTTTCTCTCAAAGTCTGAAGCACAGTCCTCATGTGCTGCTCATGATCCTCCCGATTTCGGGAGTACACCAGAATGTCGTCAATAAACACAAAGACAAAGGATTCAAGATAAGGCTGGAATACAATGTGCATCAAATGCATAAAAGCTGATGGGGCATTGGTCGACCTAAAAGACATAACAAGAAACTCATAGTGACCATATCGAGTCCTAAAAGCAGTCTACGGGATATCTGGCTCTCGAATAGCCTGAACGTAAGTCAATCTTGGAAAACACCCTGGCACCCTGTAACTGATCAAATAAGTCATCAACGCGAGGCAATGGATACCTGTTCTTCATTGTAAATTTGTTCAGCTAGCGATAATCAATACATATATGCATATAACCATCCTTTTTCTTCACAAACAAGACCGAAGCAACCCAAGGTGACACACTGAGCCGAATAAATCCCTTATCAAGCAACTCCCGCAACTTCTCATTCAACTTCTTCAACTCAGGAGGAGTCATACGGTATAGAGGAATAGAGATGGGCTGAGTGTCCGGTAACAAATCAATGCCGAAATCAATATCTCTGTCAGGCGGCATGCCCGGAAGATTAGCTGGAAACACATCTGGGAAGTCCCTCACTAATGGAACCAAATCAACTATAAGGGTATCAATACTGACATCTCTTACATAAGCTAAATACGTGTCACACCCCTTTTCAACCATTCGTTGAGTCTTAAGAAATGAAATAACTCTGTTGGGAGTATACTCTAAGGTACTCCTCCACTCTAATCACGGTAAGCTTGGCATAGCCAGCGTCACGGTCTTAGCGTGACAATCAAGAATAGCATAATGGGGTGACAACCAGTCCATGCCCAAGATAACATCAAAGTCTACCATGCTAAGTAATAATAAATCGGCTCTGGTCTCAAAACCACTAAGAGCAATCAAACACGACCGATACACGCGGTCCACAATAAGAGAATATCCCACAGGAGTAGACACATAAACATGAGAACTCAAAGAATCCCGAGATACGCTCAAATGTAGGGCAAAATAAGAGGACACATAGGAATACCTAGAGCATGGGTCAAATAATACCGACGCATCTCTATGACATACTTGAACAATACCTGTAATGACAGAGTCGGAAGCAACTGCCTCTATACGAGCCGGAAGAGCATATCCCCCTCTAGGGTTACCTCTACCTCCCCGGCCTCCACCTTGAGCTGGCTGAGCAGGTGGGGCGGTAGCCGGTGCTGGAATCATAGCCTGAGGACCTGGTGGAGCACGTGGTGGCTGAGAAGTCTGTGGAGGTGCACCCCTTCTGAGTCTGGGGAAATCCCTCACCATATGGAGAGTGTCGCCACACTCAAAACAACCTCTTGGAGGGCGTGGCTGTTGTGACTGACTCGGGCCAGGTCTGCTGGGACTGGCCGCTAAAAGCACCCCGAGTAGGAGGAACACTAGATACTGGCGGTGCATAGTAAGGCTCTTGAGGCCTAGAAGGTGATGGAACACCACTGGCGGTTGTAAGAGCTGAATAAACGGGGCGACTCACATAACCCCTATCATGTCGAACTGCAGCTGGGGCACGAGTACCACTATAAGTTCCAGACTCTCGAGACCACTTGGCCTCTCTCTCCTCTCTATCCCGGGCAAGCATGCCCTCCAATCTCCTGGCAGTACTCACAACCTACTGATAGGAAATATCCATCTCCAACTCCCTGGCCATACTGATCCTGATGCTAGGGTGGAGTCCCTCAATAAAGTGACGAACCCTCTCTCGAACTGTGGCAACCAAGGAAGGTGCATGTCGGGCCAAATCAATGAAATGGACCGCATACTCTACACAATCATAGTACCTTGGCGCAACTACTCAAACACCGCGCGCCATGAATCCCTGAGGCTCTGAGGGATATACTCTCTCAAAAACATGTCTGAGAAATTAGTCCATGTAAGTGAGGCCGCCTCATCTGGCTACTTAACTCATAAGCATGCCACCACTAATAGGCTGCTCGCTGGAAGGTGGTAAAAGAAACCCCATTCGTCTCTGCTACGCCCATAGTACAGAGAATACGATGACACTTCTCCAGAAAACCATGAGAATCATCTTTAGCCAATTCGCTGAAGGTAGGTGGGTGGTACTTCGTGCACCTCTCAAGTCTGAGCTGCTCTGCCTCAGAAGCAACTGTCATGGTCTCATGCTGAACCGGAGCTACCAGCTGCATAGGAATGAACTCTAGGGCCTGATCAACCTGGACCCTCTGCTCAGGAGTACGGGCTGCAGGAGTCTATGCCTTTCCCCCGACCTAAGATGTGGCGGGAGCTAATGGAATCAATCCAGCCTGAGCTAAGGTGTTGAACATGCTCATGAACTGGGCTAGAGTCTCATGGAGGGATGGTGCAGCAATAGGAACCTCCAGTGCCTGCCCTCCAGCTAGAGCTGCTGGGGGCTCCTCTATATCAGCTCGTGCGGGTGCTCTAGCTGCACCGCGTAGTTGTCCTTTACCCCGGCCCCGACCTCTAGCGACTCTAGCAAGGGGCGCGGATTTCTGGTTGTCAGATGTCCCGGTATGGGTCCTCACCATCTGTGAGAAAGAATAGAATAGAGAAGTTTAGAATTTGAAGTCAATAACTCGCACGACAAGGAATAAAAAAAGTATGATTGTTCCTAACAGTTCCATAGCCTCTCGAAGATGAGTATGGACGTCTCCGTACTGTTCCGCGAGACTCTAATAAACCGACTTGTGACTCATGACTCCTATGAAAATAGAGCTCTGATACCAACTTTTCACGACCCAAACATCCTTCTGAACCACGTCGTGATGGCACCTAGTCTCTACAACTAGGTAAGCCTAACAATTCACAGAAAATACCAATATCGGAAAACAAAGTTTGACTTCTAACTGCAATAGATACTGAATAAACAAAAAAAATGATGTCGCTTGGCATGTACTATAACCAAACTCTACTTACACAGCTTTCCCAAAACCTAGAATGTTATGAGTCACAAGATATAGAAAGTAGATAACATCTCTATACACCGGAGTCTAGTAAAAATAAATACAGAAAAGTGTTTGACACGGGGAAGAGTAGAAGGGGACTCCGAGGTCTGTGGATGGGGAAGATATACCTTGAAGTCTCCAACAACTTCCTTGAACTCACGGATACTTCGGCTGGTAACGAGCACCTGAATCTGTACACAAAACATGTGTAGAAGAGTAGCATGAGTACACCTCAATTAGTACCCAGTAAGTGTCGAGCCTAACCTCGGTCGAGTAGTGACGAGGTCAGGTCAAGCCCACTAGTGTATAATAATAAAAATAGGAGAATAAAGTAATATAATAAGAGGCGAAATCTCAACAAAGGAAAACTCAATGAAATAACATGACAATACACGAAATTAAGCAACAGGGGATCTCTCGAGATACCGTCTCGTAGTCCCAAAAGTAAATATGCAAGGAGAACTCCCGAGGTACCACCTCGTAGTCTCAAAATTAAATGTGCAGGGAGAACTCCCGAGGTACCACCTTGTAGTCTCAAAAGTAAATGTGCAGGGGTATACCCCGGGATACCAGTCCCTAGTCCCTAAAAATAAATATATCCCCAGGGATACCATCCCGTAGTCCCAAAGTAAATACACAGCGCAATCAATTACAACGATAAGTACAGCAAGAGAATCTATAGTCCAGACTAAGTACAAGTTGGGAAAAGAAGCCGGAAATTGATAGGCATGCTGAAAGGAGTTCAATTAAGCAATTAAGGCACGTAGACATGTTTTTTTAAGATAACAGGGTAACTATGCATGCTAGTATATTCAATTAAGGTTAAAACAGGTAATTACTCAGTAAAATCAAATTTTTCAACAAATAGCCTATGTACGCACTTGTCACCTCGCGTACACGGCACTCACATAGCAATATCAGTACCAAATCCTAAGGATATTTCCCCCACACAAGGTTAGGCAAGCCGCTTACCTCGAGCCAAACTCAATCAATCGATAGCAATGTTCTTCCCAAGAATATCCGACTCCGAATAGCCCGAATATAGCCAAAACTAATTACATACCATAAATATAACTATAAGAAACCAATCTAGTCAATGAAATCTAAGCTAAGACGAGAAATTAGCAAATCGTCCCAAAAAGCCTCCCGGGCCCACGTATCGGAAATGGGTAAAAGTCACAAAATACAAACACCCATTCACTCACGAGTCTAACCATATAAATTCAAATCGCCTTCCAAAACTCGAAATTATAGCCTATAAAGTTTCTACCATTTTCTTCGAAATTTCCACCTCAAATCCCTAATTAGAAGACAAAAATAACGATAGATTATGGAATATATCCCAATCCGAGTTAGAACCACTTACCCCAACAGTTTCTTTGAAGAAGCCTCGAAAAACCGTCTCCCACCGAGTTCTCAAACTCCTAAAATTTAAATGGGAAATCAATCCTCGAAATCCCCCTTTTCTGCCCAGTAAACTCGCTTCTGCGTTCAACCGCACCTGCGGAAATCTCATCGCAGGTACGAAAATGACTTAAGGGGGACTGGGTTCACATCAACGAACAAGGGCCACTTTTGTGAGCCCGCATCTGCGCTCCTCTTTCGCTTATGCGTATCTGCCTCCACGAAACTAAGGTCGCACCTGCGGTCCCAACTGTGCAGGTCCAAAACTGCTCCTGCGGCTCCATGGCTATTTCTGCAGAGCCGCACCTACGGTCCAAAGTGCGCAGGTGCGATTACACCAGATGCAACAGCTTCAACAATTTCATAAATCCAAAACTCAATCCGTTAAGCATCCGAAACACACCCGAGGCCCCCGGTACCTAAACCAAACATACCAACCAGTCCTAAAACACCATATGAACTTAGTCGAGCCCTCGAATCACACCAAACAACACCAAAAACACAATTCATCCTCTGCTTCAAACTTAAAGAACTTGAAACTTCCAAATTCGATAAACGATGCCGAAACCTACCAAACCATGTCCGATTGACCCCAAATTTTTCACACAAGTAATAATAAACCTTACGGACCTACTCAACATCCGAAATCGGAATCCGACCCCGATATCAAAAAGTTCACTACCATTCAAAATCTCTAAAACTTCGACTTTTACCATTTTAAGCCTAAATGAACTACAGACCTCCAAAACACAATCCGAAAATGCCCCTAATTCCAAAATAACCCAATAGAGCTAACGGAACTGATAGAACTCCATTCCGAGGTCGTCTTCACACAACTCCGACTACGGCCAAAATCCTAAGACTTAAGCTTCTGTTTAGGGACTAAGTGTCCCAAAACACTCTGGAACCATGACCAACACCTCTCTTCAAGACAAATAAGTAGAAAAAGAGACGGTGAAAAGAAGTAGATAGGGGATCGGGACTATAACTCTCAAAACGACCGATCGGGTCGTTACTATAATTCAGCTTAAATAGGTTTAAGATTTATTGATGTAATGGTCTGATACTATTCTGATACCTTAATAATTATCATAAATATAATTAAAAAATAATTAAGAAGCTATTATAATTGAATATTAGGATATGAAAAAAGCTAAAAATAATATCACATATGACAAAAAATTATGAAAAATATTTTTATTTTATGCAAATAGTTGATGTTTTCTTAATTTACTTAATGTAAGTTATATATTTATTTTTTTGTGAGCATAGTTACTTTTATTTCGTATATTTGTTGTTTAATTTATTTGCATTTATACATTTGTATTACAACACCAAAAATAGTATTTTTGATTTAAGTAACAAGTAAAAGAAAGCAAAAATAGTACTACTATATAAGAAAAAGTAAAGAAATGACAAACCCGAACCAAAACCTAAGTTCAACCTCACATCCTCTCCCTCTCACCCGCCACCCCCTCCTCAGGCTTCCCCATTTTCTTCTTCAATCATTGTTGTGATGACCCGATAGGTCATCTAGAGTTTTAGAACTTAAATTCGTCTTTCGAAGCCTCCAACCTAAACTTGATGGTGTGTTGTGAGAGGTTTTCACGGATCATTGGAGCCTTTAGTATTTGTTCAAACAAAATGATCTCAATTTGAGGCAACGGAGGTGGTTGGAGTTATTGAAAGACTATGATATCACCATCTTGTATCATCCCGAAAAGGCCAATGTGGCGGCCGATGCCTTGAGTAGAAAGGCAGCGAGTAAGGGCAGCCTTGCGTACATTCCAGTCGGTGAGAGACCGCTTGCATCAGATGTTCAGGCTTTGGCCAATCAGTTCATGATGTTGGATATTTTAGAGCCCAGTCGAGTTCTAGCTTGTACAGTCGCTCGGTATTCCTTATTTGAGCGTATTAGGGAGCGGCAGTATGATGATCCTCATTTTCTTGTCCTTAGGGACACAATGCGAGACGGTGGTTCCAAGCAGGTTACTGTTGGAGATGATGGAGTTTTGAGGATGCATGGTTGTATTTGTGTGCCCAATGTAGATGGACTTCGTGAGTTGATTCTTCAGGAGGCCCACAGTTCCCAGTATTCTGTTCATCCAGGTGCCGCCAAGATGTATCAGGACTTGCAGTAGCATTATTGGTGGACATGCTGACCAATTCAACGCATTTCATTCCTGGGGCAGTTACCTATTCTTCAGAGCGGTTAGTTGAGATCTATATCCGCGAGATCGTTCATCTTCACGGTATGCCCGTGTCTATCATTTCTAATCGAGGTATATAGTTTACCTCGCACTTTTGGAGAGCAGTACAGCGTGAGCTGGGCATGTAGGTTGAGTTGAGCATAGCATTTCATCCTCAGAAGGACGGACAGTCCGAGCGCACTATTCAGATATTGGACGATATGCTCCGCGCTTGTGTTATAGATTTCGGGGTTCGTGGGATCAGTTCTTGCCACTTGCGGAGTTTGCCTACAACAACATCTACCAGTCGAGCATTCATATGGCTCCCTATGAGGCATTATACGAGAGGTGGTGCAGATCGCCAGTTGGATGGTTCCAACTGGGGGAGGCTCAGTTGTTAGATACAGATTTGGTACAGGATGCCCTGGATAAGGTTAAGATTATTCAGGATCGACTTCGTGCAGCTCAGTTCAGGCAGAAGAGTTATTTCGATCGTATAGTTTGTGATGTTGCATTCATGGTCGGAGAGAGGGTATTGCTTCGAGTTTCACCCATGAAGGGTGTGATGAGGCTCGGAGAGAAGGGCAAGTTGATCCCTAGGTACATCGGACACTTTGAGATTCTAGAGAGAGTGGGTGAACTGGCTTACAGGTCTGCATTTCCACCTAGTTTATCAACACTTCATCCGGTCCATGTGTCAACTCTCTGGAAGTATCACGGTGATCCGTCCCATGTGTTAGATTTCACCTCAGTCCAGTTGGACAAGGATAAGAAATACGAGGAGGAGTCGGTGGCTATTCTAGATCGGCAAGTTCAATAGTTAAGGTCTAAGAGGTATCCTTCAGTTTGAGTGCAGTGGAGAGGTTAGTTGGTCGAGGCAGCTACTTGGGATTCCAAGTCAGATATGCGGAGTAGATATCCACACCTTTTCACCAGCCCAGATACTTTTTTATGTCTCTTCGAGGATGAACGGTTGTTTTAGAGGTGGAGAATGTGATGACCCGATAGGCCATCTAGAGTTTTAGAAGTTAAATTCGTGTTTCAGAGCCTTCAATATCTTATTTTATCCTTCCTCGATTTGCATGCACAGTCCGGGTGTTTTTTCGGAAAGCTTTTATGTTAAAAATTGATAAAATATGAGATTTTACCCTTAAAATCTATTTGAGTTGATTTTGTTCAACATTTTGAGGAAACGGATTTAGATCCGTGTTTTGATGGTCCTAGTGGGTCCGCATCATGATTTTGGACTTGGGCATATTCCCGGAATTGAAAACTGAGGTCCCTAGCTCGCGTTTTTGTATTTTGTTGAAAATTTGAAGTTTAAAGGCTTAATGACTTAGAAGGTTTGACCAATGTTTGACTTGTTTATATCGGGTCCGTTGTTTTGGTTTCGGAACCCGATATAGCTTCATTACGATATTTATGACTTGTCTATCAAATTTGGTGAGAAACAGAGTTGGTTTGACGCGATTCGGACGTCCGGTTGTTAAAATAGCAATTCTAAAGTTTCTTAAAAATTTCATTTGATTTTGGTGTCTGATTCATAGTTCAAGGTGTTATTTTGGCAATATGATCGCGCGAGCAAGTTCGTACGATATTTTTGGACTTGTGTGCATATTTGATTTGGAGCCCCAAGGGCTCGGGTGAGTTTTGGATAGGATACCGAGTGAAATTGAACTTAGAATCATAACTGGTGCATCTAGTTTCTGGTGTTTGTTGAAGATCTCGCATTTGCGAAGAACCATTCACATTTGCGAGCCTGGGCATGGATGGGGGGTCCTCACATTTTCGAGGAAAAGTTCGCAACTGCGATCTTGACCGTTCTGATTTTGCAAAGGCAAAGCCGCAATTGCGACTCAACACTATTTTGAGGATCTTCGCATTTGTGAAGAGTGGTCCGCATTTGTGAGGGCATCAGAGTTTGCATTTGTGATTATTTTATCGTAATTGCGATCACTGGGAATCTGAGAAGAGTTCGCAATTGCGATCTCGTTCTCACAAGTTGCGATGTTCGCAATTGCGAACAAGATATCGCAATTGCGACACCTGCAGCCGGGTAAAAGCTGAGTTAGATGGAAATTATTTCATTCGGTCACGACCCAAACCGAAGGGCCATGACGGGCACCTGATGCCTTGCTCAACCAAGTACCAACATAACGTATCTTTCTTATCGTATTGTCATTGGTAAATGGCCCAAAAAGGGCCGTCATGGGCTAACCACAATAAACATAAGGGAATACTCAATATAGGACGACCCAACCTGATATAAAAACTTATACATATGACATACGAGCTTGTAAGGCCGACATGATCCTTTGTAAACTCAAAACATAGGCCGATAAGGCCATACAAGTATCTGTATACATGACATCTGTCTACAAGCCTCCAAGAGTATATAAATATCATAAAGGTCGGGATAGGACCCCGCCATACCAAACAATACACGTCCAAATCATACTGACTAGACAAGCAACTCCGGAGCAAATGGAGCGCACCAACATCTTCCGCTGAGCTCATAGCCTACTTGGAGGACTCTCGAACTGTCTATCGGGACCTGCGGGCATGAAACGCAGCGTCTCCAGACAAAAGGGACGTTAGTAAAAATAATGTACCGAGTATGTAAGGCAATAAAATAACTGAAAGATGAAATTGAACTGATAATATAATAACTGAAAGTAACTGGGACTCAAAGATGATCTGGAGATATACTTACCTGTTGATACTGACTCAACTCTCTCAATATAGTAAATAAAAATGATGTCCGACCTATATGGCTCGGAACGTGTAACTGCTCCGCCGCAGTAGGCTCGCTCATAGGCGCTCAGCCATACTAGGATCTGTATCTCGGCCATGCTGAGCTAGCTCATAGGCGCTCGGCCACAGTAGGCTCCGTATACAACTTACCATCTGATCAGAGGTTGCCTAATAGGGGCCTGCCCACCGATTATAACTCGATGGTAGTGAAAATACTGTAATACTGTATATATATATAAACCCTTTGCTCTCTTGACTGGAAGAAGACAATACTCAATTGAATATAAAGTCCCAATAAGGGAGAATAATGTAACTTATGAGACTGGGATAATGTACATAAATTTAGGAGTATGAGCTTCTCTTTATGTCTCGTTATTAAACACATGTAGTTACAAGATCATGCCAAAATGAAGGAAGGGATAATCTTAACATACTTGAGCCGATTCTCTTGACAAGTTGCGACAACACGTAACGGCGGGTCGAAGTAGGAAAAAATTTGTACGATATTCTTGAGAAAGATTGTATTGTGTTGTCTTAAAATTGCATCTCACACTTCTATTACATGATATAATCTCATATAATTTTGCCGAAACTCCCCTTCATCTCATTGTAGAGATGCAAGCCTCTTGCTTAAGTTACTTAGAGAGGTTCTTAACCTTAATTCATGTGGGCCCCACATATGTGATGACTAAGCCACCAATCTTCTTAATGTACTATCTTGATTTATGAAATAAGACTCATATTTTGTGATTTGATCAAGACTTGTGGGCTTCCACGTTAAGGGGTGATGCCCCCCTCCCCGCACCCTTAATCTTATCCACCAAATATTTTAATTAATTATTTAATATCCCACTAAAATTAATAATTATCCAATTATCCACATAATTAGGAATTATCTCAAATTACTTAAAATACTACTCACTTTTAACACACTTTATACATCTTACTATCATGGTTATGTGGTACCTTGTATGACACTAGTCCATAAATACGGGGTATTATAGATTGGACCGTATTTTATCTCAAAATGTCAAACTTCGACGAAACTCATTTTCTTCGATTTTCTTACCCTCTCACCTTCACGAATGTACTTATCACTTTTTTGAAATAGCGTAATACTTATAATCCCAAAATAATCTCATTCCCAAACTTACGTCGATTAAATTATGACAAAACTTCAACGTACAAAAATGCGAATGTAACATCTCATTTCCGAGCTTATATAAATTTACTTATGGTGTACTTCCACATATGAAAACATAGGGTGTAACATCATTCCCCCCTTTGGAGCATTCGTCATTTATCATTTTCATAACCTATGCCTTCCGAATACTTAGTACTCTCCTTGCCATCTAAGAAATTGTTCTGTGAATAAATCCAAAGGCCAGGGCATTCCCCCCTTTAGGCCTCTTTCTCACACCACGGCCTGTGGTCAGAATTCTTCCAATCTCGTAACTCTTGCACCCTTTTATTATGTAGCATGTACGACTTTTTCCTTGTTTGTGCGCCTATGCTACTCTTCCCTGCAGGTTTTAGCCAATCTCTAAGATTCACTTAGGGAATATATACAGAACTTTACAAGATGTCCCTTTGGGAATCTATAGGTATACAGAAGTTCTTTGCTCGGTACCTTGTCGAACTTACGACTATTGTTATATCTTGTTTCATAGCCCCGATTATCCATCCGTGTGACTTTACTGCATCTAGGTAGGTCATACTATACTATAATTCTTACTCTGATTTATCATTACTGAGGTCTGCTACCAAACTCCAAATTATCCTATATGTATAAATCTAAGTCCTTTAATGCTTCCTCATTACTATTCATCTTAAGAATGACGACTTAATCTCATCTCATACTGTTGTAACTTTTATCCATCCATTGTTGATTCACCTCAATGTTGATCTACAATGTAAAACTAATAACTTGAAACTTCTTACGTAATACATTGTCACTAGAGCTTACGTTGCATCGAGGAACATTTGAAGTGATTTTCCTGATTCACTTAGGGGCGATATTGTACTTCAATAATCGTATTTCATGACATCTTTACGTGATTCATCTTATGGGGGTATTTTAATACTGTACCATTCATGAAATCCTTTATTCATAAAATCGTTACTCAATCGAAGGCCCAAACGTCATCCTTTATTTATCACAATTACACCCTCATTCTATTACCAGGGCAGCATTCCATCTCTTCTAAATGCTATTAGTCATAGACTCTTTTGATTTCATTCAAGATATACTGAGCTTTCTATAACTTAGAGAAACCATTAACTCTCTTGTTTTCATGCGCTTAACCCCGAGGACTTATCCATTCTAGTCACCTTCTCACTTGTCTTTCCTTATCCTTACTCATGTCTTCCTAAAACCTTATCGCTCTACCATACTTTAGCTTGCGACCTATACATATTCATTTACGCTACTCGCAATCTTCCTTCAGCTTTCTTGCACCATAGATTTCCTTGTGTTATTCTGGAACATCAAGTGAGACATCACATCGTCTTTAACTCTTATTTACTCTTAACTAGACTTCTCGATACCTAGAAACCATAGGCTGGGAAGGTATGCCACCAATGACGCTGCTATCATTCATGGATACTGAATCCCAGCGCTTCTAGCCCTCTATCTGAAGTATAGATTATTCACAACCACTTGCACCTGAGTATCTCGTATGTTGTTTACCTTTACCTTACTTACCTTAAAATCTCGCATCACATCTTCTATCTTTTCATGACCTCTCTTCCACATAGGTATAATTCACATCCACGACTTGAAGCTCTATTATAATACTTGTACCTCTGGTGCATACACAATCAGGTGAGAGCTTCATACTGACTTCTTATGAGGCTGGTAATCTTCTAACTTTCTTTATCATAGAGTCGTTATAGAATATGGATAATGTACTATCTCCCTTGTACCTATGACATTTAAGAGTGATCCTGCAATGTTCTCAATCACGATGTCTATAATTTTATGGGTCCAATAATCAAACTCCGGATTTAATTAGTTGATGTAATTCTTTGGTTTTTTCTTCCCTCTGATCAACCTTTATGTAGGCTTAAACTATCTTCCGATCAGCGGCTCATGGTATTGGTTATTATTTTAGTCTTTCATGGATGCTATGGAATATCCATGATACAATCTTCTAACAATTCAATCCTTTGTCTATGACCTGGACTCAATTCTTTCTTTTAACTTATACCAGAGTCTTCTACGGTTGTATGATTGTCAACATATATGCTGCATGGATAATACTCCGAAATCTTAGGTGCATTTATAATATAATTATCTCTGGATCATTGATCGAATAATTCCTTTCGTTCCTTCTCAACTTTCTTTAAATGCAAGCAATTACTTTTCCTGGTCGTTTTGCTACTTGTTGCATGAATATTTGGCTTATCTTAGTGCCCACACATGTTGGAATTCCATACAACCCATATGATCTTGAATATCACCTTTTGATTTTTTTCTTCTTCATGTTCATAGCCACGATAGGTGCCACTTTTTTATGGGGTGCATACAATATTTTTGTGAGACTGTTGTTACAAGACCATTTCCTCTTTAGGTCACTGTGTGTAGGTTGAAGACGTCTTCCTTATTTCCTCAGATAGTCTTTCGTTGTAGTACTTAGGGAAGACACTCTGACTCTTGTAAAGCTGCGAGCTTATTACATCGTACACCCAATAAAATTTTTGATGTTCGTACTCACTTATAATTATCCTTAGTTACTTACCTCCACGCTCATGTGCTCGTACAGTTGCTTCTGAACTGAAGTTTTGATTGTCTTCCCAGTGCGACTCTCTTTTATTTCCGTAACATTCATACGTCAATTTCTAAAATGAAGGAAGAGATAGCCTTAACATACCTGAGCCGATTCTCTTGACAATCCCTCTAACATACGTCAATTGCGACAACACGTAACGGGTCGAAGTAGGAAAAAATCCGTATGATATTCTTGAGAAAGATTGTACCGTGCTCTCTTAAAATTGATCTCAAGCTGCTATTACATGATATAATCTCATATAATTGTGCCGAAACTCCCCTTCATCTCATTGTAGAGATGCAAGCCTCTTTCTTAAGTTATTAGAGAGGTTTTTACCCTTAATTGGTGTGGGTCATTATTAAGCCACCAATCTCTCTTAATGTGCCATCTTAATTATGAAATAAGACTCATATTTTGTGATTTGATCAAGACTTATGGACTTCCACGTTAAGGGGTGATCCCCCCCCCCCCCCCCCCCAATCTTATCCACCAAATATTTTAATTAATTTTTTTATCTTCCGCTAAAATCAATAATTACCCAATTATCCTCATAATTAAAATGATCTCAAATTACTTAAAATATTACTCACTTTTAATATACTTTATACACCTTACTATCATGGTCATCTGGTACCTTGTACGACACTAGTCCATAAATACGGGGTATTATAGATTGGACCGCATTTTATCTCAAAATGTCAAACTTCGACGAAACTCATTTTCTTCGATTTGCTTACCATCTCACCTTCATGAATTTACTTATCACTTGTTTGAAATAGCGTAATACTTATAATCAAAAAATAATCTCATTCCCGAACTTACGTCGATTAACTTACGACGAAACTTTAACGTACGAAATACGGAATGTAATATCTCGTTTCCGAGCTTATATCAATTTACTTATGGCGTACTTCCACGTACGAAGACATGGGGTGTAACACATTCTTTCAAATTTTCAAACTTAGAAACCCTAGAGGCGATTTTTCCACGAGCACTTCTTCCCCAATTCATTGGTAAGTAATTCTAACCTATTTTCTTTCAATCTTTCATTACATTTCATAAGATTTGAAACTAAAATCTAGTATTTTTATGGTGAAAATTGGGGTTTTTGGTGGAAGTAGGATTCAAAAAAAAACTACATAACCGAGCTCAGGGGTGAATGGGTAATCGGGTTTTGGTCTGAATTCAGGTTTGGACCAAGCGAGCTCAGGAGTTGACTTTTGTTGACTTTTTCAACAATGACTTAAATTGAACATTTTTCATTCGTGGGTAGTTCTAAGGTTTATTTTGAATTGTTTGGTTGATAATTTGTTAGATTTTGTTGGTTCGGAGGCTTGTTCGAAAGGGAAAGCCGTGATTGAGCTTTGAGTTGATCTTTGGAGCGAGGTAAGTGTCGTGGTTAACCTTGACTCGAGGGATTAGGACTTGTTTACATATTTTCTACATGTTTAGAGGTTGGGTAAAACGTATATGTGAGGTGACGAGTACTTATGCATTGTTGTTGGGTCAAGCATGTTTGTGGAACTTGTTTCTTGTAGTTTATTTCTTTTTTTGATCATGATAAGACTAGGTGGTTACTGATCGCTCTTTTCACATTTATGAGCTATTTGGATAATTGAGTATTTTTTTCCGAAGTTGAGGTTTATATTGTGGAAACATTGTTGATGTGAGGTCTATTCTTGCTTATTCTGTCTCTCTTTTGTTTATGTTCACTGTTATATCGTAAGGGAGAGTGTTAATGCACGAAGGGTGATGTCGTTCCATATGAGAGTGTTAATGAACGAAGGGTGATGTCGTGCCATATGAGAGTGTTAATGCACGAAGGGTGATGACAAGCCGTATCTATTGATTTATGATGAAAGTGAGAGTAAAAGAACGAAGAGAGATGTCGTGCCGATATTATCGTTTCATAGTGAGGTTGAGAGTAAAAGCACGAAGGGTGATGTTGTGCAGCTTTGTTCATTATGTTCATTCGTTTGCTGGTTAAAGGCTTATTGACGGTTTCTTGTTATCATTCCATGTGGTATTTATCGCATCTTGTACTCCTTTCGCATGTCCCCTCCCAAAATCACATGTTTAGTTTTTATTTGTTGTTGTGTTGTACGTATATTGTTATCTACACGGGTTTATTTTTACGTGGGTGTCTTGTTATAGCCTCGTCACTACCTCGTCAAGGTTAGGATCGACACTTACGGAGTACATTGGGTCAGTTGTACTCATACTACACTATGCATTTATTGTACAGATTTTGGTACTGGTCCCAGCTGTCTGTGAGGCGCTTCAGCTCGGATTTGCTTTGAGGACTCGAGGTAGATCTGTTGGCGTCCGCAGACCTTGAAGTCCTCTTCCATTTCCCCTATTTTACGGTTCTTTTCGTTCAAGACAATTGCATTTATTTCAAACCCTATTTGTATAGACTCTAGAAGCTCGGGAATTGTGACTCTAGATCCGGGTTGTACTTAGATATTATTGGTTTCTTATGTTATTCTGCACTAGTTTTAGTTTCATTTCAGCTTAATTATTTTTGCTTATTGAAATTGATTAAAATTGACTTAAAGATCCTCTAACGTTGGTTTGCCTAGCAAATAAAATATTAGGCGTCATCATGGTCCAGAATATAAAAATTTCGGGTCCTGACAATTGTTAAATCGGTGCCTTCTCTCTTCCTAGTTATAGTCATATCTCTTAAAGTTTCTGAATCTCCTTATATCTATTTGACTTAGATTTCTGGCTTAAATTTTACGGGATATTCCAATAATTTGATAAATGTTGTGTCTAATATTTTATAATCACTGCGTGGGATGAAAATTACAAGGTTGTAATGTTGGGGTGAAGATCCCTTAAGAAGTTTTCTAAAAGGTGTACAAGTTTGCGTGCTTGTGTTGTATTTGTTAAACAAATTTGTAAAGAAAATATCAAGACATAATTATTTTCTTGAAATTTTATGAACATTTTTACAAATTAAACTTGCACTTTGTACTATAGTTTCTCTTGGGTTTGCTCATCATTTTTGTGCTAATTATTGTTTCTTTTGAATTTATAGGGACATTTAAATTCATGAATGCAAGGACCGAAGCTATTTCTTCCTTGAATGCAATCGGAGTGGCTACATTTTCAATCTCCAAATCAAGTACTTAGAATATTTTTTTATGTGGACTCCCCTAAAATTTTATATATTAAAGATAAAATATCTAATCCAATGTACATAGTTTGTATAATTTTAGTTTGACAGGAATTTTAATTTGAGTTCATCTTGTTGTTTAGCCTCTCATACCTAGTTTTTATTTTACAAACTTTATTATGTCTTGTAGAAGAGTTGAATGTATATTGAGGAGTATGCACACCAATAATGAAATTTCAGAAAAGTTACCTTGACTATTAATCGAGGACAAGACAGGGAGGAGAAGAAGACTATTGTCAAAAGTTATGATGGAAAATCACTGTGTTCATGTGGATCCCCCCCCCCCCCCCCCCNATTCACCCCTACAAATCAAATGAGTCATTTTCTTTCGAGGATAAACTTCTGGCAAATGAACACGAAAGAAATCTTTCAGTAACTCCACCACCTACATATTTATTGCATATGGCGATTGACCACATTGAGGCAGAAGGGGAAACGATTTTCATAGTCCAAGAATCTGATCACCTAGTACTAATTACCGGGGAAGACAAACAACGTATTTACTACCTTTGGAGATTCTCTGTCATAATTAAACTTCAGGGGAAAAAAAATACTTCATCACGTTCTTAAGAGAAAAATAACATATTTGTGGAAACCATCATAAACTTTCCCCCTCATCGATTTAGGAGAGGATTACTATACAGTTAAGTTCAATAAAGAAAAAAACATAGAAACTGCTCTACAAAAAGGCCCATGATTTATCTTTGGAAATTTCTTAACTGTGCAATGCTGGGAGCCTAACTTTGTCCCCTCAAGAGAAAAACAAACTCTTACAGCAATCTGGACACGACTACCTGAACTTTTAACAGAATTTTATGATAAAAAATACTTATGGGGAACACAATAGGAAGACTTCTCAAGTAGATGCATGCACTTCCGCAGCCGTTCATGGTCGTTATGCCAAAATTTATGTTGAACTACCACTTCATAAACAAGTTAAATCTAATGTATGGATTGGTTCACATAGACAACAAATACTTTATGAATGTGATAAACTCCTATGCTTACACTGTGGTTTTCTGGGCCACTCAATCGGCCAATGTGGAAAAACAAAGACCCAACCAATCCCACCAACAACCTAAGGAAAAAGTGCAGAAATGGAGGGCCAAAACAGTCCCATGCAAGAACATCAACGTAAACCAACACAAGAAGACCAGTACAAATCAACACAAGAAGATCAACACACATCAAAGGAGAAGTGGCAAACTGTAACCTTCAAAAAAGGTATATCTAAACACAAGGTGGATCAAAAAAAGAAAGCCCTCTCAAAGTCAGGTATTAATGTCAATATTTTTTATGCCTCCACCGGTAAGTTCCTCACTTCTCAAACTTTCAATTACAAAGAACGATCCAATAATAATGGCGGAGGAAATAGGAGAACTGGACCCAATCCATATTCAGAATACCAATCGACCATGGCTATGGAAATTGATTCAAACAATCAATTTTCATTACTACCTACGCAGAACATGGTTTTGGATAAAACCAAAAATTACCCTGTTGAATTACACAGTAATCACCTTAACTTTTTTAATAATAAAATAAAACCATAAATTACATTAATAACCTTAATAACCAAGGGAAAAATCCTCCTAATAATAATAATATCCAAAACAATGACAACTCAGCTACTAAATTCCAGCAGGAACTAGAGACTAGGACCACCACCCCCCCCTAATCGATCCCCCTAGTAAATAATGATATCAGCCCTCACACCAATACCCTACCCGGGTATCCACATAACCCCAAAAATTCTCTGCATGAGATAAACAACAAAGCACACATGTCAGAAAAGGCAAAACTCGTATTCCAAATGGCCAATGCCAAGGAACACGTATATCAAAACCAATCCATCCCTCTTCCTAATAAATCCAATACGCTACCCCAAACAAATGACATGCAACAAGATTTTACAATCATTTGCACTGATCTTCTAAACTCCCAAGGACAAAATCTCCCTCTAAGAACACGCAAGACATTTCAGGTTAATACAAATCCTTCGCCTCAACCAAAACATGGCCAACCAGATACCTCCCAACCCTCAAACCAACGAACCACCAACAATATTCATCCAACCTCCGATGTCGGAAAACCATCAACCGCAGTTTTGGGTGGAACTGGGATTAATGGGCCATGCCCTATCCTTCAATATCACACTGAACGGGATAGAAACAGTGATAGTCATCCACAACTCACATTATCTTGCTCAGCTAATTTCGGAGGGAATCCGTCTATCCATGAGAAACTACCAGAACCACATCTGGCTAAATAACATCCCCCAACCAATTGCACCAAATCTAACCTCACATGCAACACAAATGATGATGGGGGAATGACTCATGCCACCACCCTTTGTCCCTCTCCAAACTGCCCAACCAGTGATGAACCTCCCATTTTTTACTCCGGAAATAGCCACCAGCATCAATCCAATATTCACTCCTTGGAACATGCATGCAACTCCACCAGCAACTGCCAATGTCCAAAACTCGACTCAACATCATCCTCAACCAACCACGCAGTCCCATGCACAACCAAATTTCCCTCTCCAAGAAGAGTTGATAGAAGAACCAGTGGAACCAACCAACTTACTCCCAGAATTAATAACGGAAGATTCAAATCTAGATGATGTAAAGGTGTTCATCTTCACGTAGGGGCAAGAACAGAGGCAAATTTTCAAATGCCCATTGACACTTTACAAGTACACAATGGACATAAGGCCACCTGTCGATCCAACAGTAGGAGAACATGCAATGATAATAGTTCCCATTCAGAGGAGGAATCCAGTGCATGCACCAAGAGCACTGGAGGATGGTGATCTCCACAATTGGACACTAAACATGAATAGGCCCATTTCCTTCATCATCTGGAATATTCGAGGGGGGAATAGTGACACTTTCAGGCTTCACTTTAGGGATATGATTGACACTCACCACCCTAGTATGGTCACCCTCCTGGAAACTAGAATGGATAACCATATGCCTCTCTTAAATCCATTTGGTTTCACCGACATGATTGAGATCCCGTCTAATGGTCAATAAGGGGGCATAGTGATCTTTTGGAACCACACTGTTGTCAATGTCCACAATTTCGTTAGAAGGAATCAGGAAATCAGTGCAATAATTGAGGTAATATTTACTCGTATTACTTGGTTATTTACTTCAATATATGATAACACTAGGATTAGTGAAAGAAATAAAATGTGGAATAATCTAATCAATATGCATGATACCTATAATGGACCATGGCTAATAAGTGAGGATTTTAATGATGTACTAGACTCAACTGAAAAATTAGGAGGAAACTTGGTAAGTGGTAGACGTACAAAATATCTATGGAATTATATCAATAAATGCGGACTTGTGGATTTAGGGTACAAGGGCTGCAAGTATACATGGTCTAATCATAGGAGGCAAAAAAAAAACCTCATTAGTTGCCCATCTCCCTAAAACCACATATGATCATATCCCCTACTCCTTCAATTAATCCCTAAAACAAACATCAACCTTCTAAGACCGTTTAGATTAGAAACTTATTGGTGCAGACACCCAAGTTTCAATAATCTAATCAAAGAAAGTTGAAAGGTACCTAGTTACCAAGACTCTGCCAACTCTTTTCACACAAAAGTTAAGATATGGAAAAATAAAGTTCTTGGTAACTTACACAGAGAAAAAATAGAACCCTAGCAAGATTAAAAGGTCTTCAAGAATCACCTAACTACCAAACCAGTATTTTCCTCCAAGACCTAGAACGCACACTTCAACAAAATTACAACAATTTTCTAAAAATTGAAGACGACTACTGGAAGTTAAGAGATACAATTTCCTGGTTACAAGAGGGTGACACTAACACAAAGTTTTTCCATATTATGGCCACCAATAACCGTAGGAGAAATAAAATTATATTTTTTAAGGATGATCAACGAAACTGGATTAATGACCCAGTGGATATCCTAAATCACACAAAACTTTTCTTCCACAAAGCATTCTCAACCTCTCACGACTCTACAAATTGGTCCACTATCCGCCATGATCCCCCAAACCTAAACAAAATAGATCTTGGAGCGCTAGATGGGAAAATATTACCTAGTGAAATCACCAATGTTGTCTTCACCTTTAAACATTTCAAAGCCACCAGACCAGATGGTATACATCCCTTTTTCTACCAAAATTTTGGAAGATAGTTGGTCCCTCTATTTTTAATTTTTGCATGCATGAACAAGCTCCCTTCAAATATTAATGACACTTATGTCTACCTAATACCAAAAATCAGCAATGCTAATAATCTCAAAAATTTCAGGCCAATTGGTCTCTATAACACTATGCACAAAATCATCACAAAGATCATAGCTAATAGGATAAAACCCTTCCTGAATGAATTAATTGGCCCATATCCTTCAATATCACGCTGAACGGGAGAGAAATAATGATAGTCATCCACAACTCACATTATCTTGCTCAGTTAATTTCGGAGGGAATCCGTCTATCCATGAGCAACTACCAGAACCACATCTGGCTAAACAACATCCTCCAACCAATTGTATTAAATCTAACCTCACATGCAACACAAATGATGATGGGGAGTGGTTCGTGCCACTACCCTTTTTCCCTCTCCAAATTGCCCAACCAGTGATGAACCTCCTATTTTTTACTCCCGAAATAGCCACCAACATCAAGCCAATATTCACTCCTTGGAACATGCATGCAACTCCACCAGCAACTGCCAATGTCCAAAACTCGACTCAACATCATCCTTAACCAACCACGCAGTCCCATGCACAGCCAAATTTCCCTCTCCAAGAAGAGTTGATCGAAGAACATGTGGAACCAACCAAAACACTCCCAGAATTAATAACGGAAGATTCAAATCTAGATGACGTAAAGGTGTTCATCTTCACGGAGAGGCAAGAACAGAGGCAAATTCTCAAATGTCCATTGGCACTTTACAAGTGCACACTGGACATAAGGCCACCTGCCGATCTAACAGTAGGAGAACATGCAATGATCACAGTTCCCATTCAGAGGAGGAATCCAGTGCATGCACCAAGACCACTGGAGAATGGGGATCTTCACAATTGGACACTAAACATGAATAGGCCCATTTCCTTCATCATCTGGAATATTCAAGGGGGGAATAGTGACACTTTCAAGCTTCACTTTAGGGATATGATTGACACTCACCACCCTAGTATGTTCACCCTCCTGGAAACTAGAATGGATACATGATTGAGATCCCGTCTAATGGTCAATCAGGGGGCATGGTGATCCTTTGGAACCATACTGTTGTCAATGTCCACAATTTCGTTAGAAGGAATCAGAAAATCAGTGCAACAATTGAGGTAATCTCTACTTGTATTACTTGGTTATTTACTTCAATATATGCTAGTACTAGGATTAGTGAAAGAAATAACATGTGGAATAACCTAATCAATATGCATGATACCTATAATGGACCATGGCTAGTAGGGGGAATTTTAATGATGTACTAGACTCAACTGAATGATTAGACAAGGTTTTAGTAAATAGTAAATGAATTAGTGCATTCTCTAACGCTTCAGTTACCCATCTCCCTAAAACCACATCTCATCATAACCCCCTACTCCTTCAATTAATCCCTAAAACAAACCTCAACCTTCCAAGACTGTTTAGATTAGAAACTTATTGGTGCAGACCCAAGTTTCAATAATCTAATCAAAGAAAGTTGGAAGGGTCCTAGTTACCAAGACTCTGCCAACTCTTTTCTCACAAAAGTTAAGATATGGAAAAATAAAGTTTTTGGTAACTTACACAAAGAAAAAAAATAGAACCCTAGCAAGATTAAAAGGTCTTCAAGAATCACCTAAATACCAAACCAGTACTTTCCTCCAAGACCTAGAACGCATACTTCAACAAAATTACAATAATTTTCTAAAAATTGAAGACGACTACTGGAAGTTAAGATCTAGAATTTCCTGGGTACAAGAGGGTGACGCTAACATAAAAATTTTCCATATTATGGCCACCAATAAATGTAGGAGAAATGAAATATATTTTTTAAGGGTGATCAAGACAACTGGATTAATGACCCAGTGGATATCCTAAATCACACAAAACTTTTCTTCCACAAAGAATTTTCAACCTCTCACGACTCTAAAAATTGGTCCAGTATCCCCCATGATCCCCCAAACCTAAACAACATAGATCTTGGAGCCCTATATGGGAAATTATTACCTAGTGAAATCATCAATGTTGTCTTCTCCTTTAAACCTTTCAAAGCCCTCGGACCAGATGCTATACATCCCTTTTCTACCAAAAATATTGGAACATAGTTGGTCCCTCTATTCTTAATTTTTGCATGCATGTGTTCCCAGAAGAAAAGCTCTCGTCAAATATTAATGATACTTATATCTGCCTAATACCAAAAATCAGCAATGCTAATAATCTCAAAAATTTCAGGCCAATTGGTCTCTGTAACACTATGTATAAAATCATTACAAAGATCATAGTTAATAGGATAAATCCCTTCCTGAATGAATTAATTGGCCCCTTTCAAGCTAGCTTCGTAAAAGGTAGAAGAACCAGCGACAATGCTATCCTGGTACAAGAAATCATCAATCAATTTAAGAATATGAAAGGAGAAAAGGCTACTATGATCCTTAAACTAGATCTAGAAAAAGCTTTTGACCGACTAGAATGGTCTTTCATCTATAGAATGCTCAAATTCTTCCATTTTCCTCCAGGAATCTCTAAGCTTATTTTAAACAATACATGCTCTAGTCGAATTGCTATTTTGGTCAATGGATCAATGACAAACTTCTTTAGTCCTAGTAGGGGAATAAGACAAGAATTCCCACTCTCCCCATGCATCTTCATTTTATGCATGAAAATGTTCTCTCGCTTGATCTCTCACCACGTAGATATATGTCAATGGAACTCATTTCACCTCAGCTTTAAAGATCTAGGAATCTCCCACCTATTCTTTGCTAATGATTTCACTCTGATGTCCAGAATCAACAATAAATCCTGCAACACCATAAAAAATAGTCTTTCCTTATTCTGCATATTATCAGGACAAAACATCAATCTCCAAAAATAAAAAATTATTGTTTCAAAAAACTGCCACCCTAATATTGTAAAAGAAGTAGCTTCCTTTTTCAATATAAAAATTGACAAAACCTTTGGGAAATACTTTGGGTATCCCATTCTGAATAACCACCCAACCCCAAAATATTATCAGTATATTACAGAAAATATGCAAAGAAAGTTGTCATCCTGGAAAGCCAAATTTCTTAATATTGCGGGAAGAGCTACCCTTGCCATGTCCACCCTAAACTCAATACGTAGTCGGCCCTAACTGTCAAACCCTAAGGCAATCAATAGTCGGCCCTCTCAAACAGAAGGAAAATTCCATGAGTATTAAGGACATTGTTTCTAACAACCAATGGAAATTATTTAGAATTTCCTTTATAATCCCTAAAGCAATACAAATGAACATCAAAAAAATTCCACTGCCGTTGAACACTAATCAAGATACCCCAATCTAGTCCCTAAACTCCAATCGTTATTTCACTACTAAATCATGTTCTAAGTTCTTACACGAAGACATGCCCTATCAAATTAATTTTAAATGGACTCGAGAAGCTAGACTGCCCCAATAAAATCAAATTTTTTCTCTGGCAATGTCTCCATAACAAGATTCCTTGTCGACAATATTTGCAATGCATTGACATTAATATTGATATTACTTGTGCCATATGTCATACTGAAGAAGAATCTCCAAGTCACAGCTTCCGTAGATGCCCTATTGTATGTAACCTTCGGGTCAACCTAGGAATCAATGCGACCACCCAAACAAACCAACACTGGTTGCTTAAAATAAAAGACCTTAAAACAAATTTCAACTCTCCCTATATAAATTGACAATAACTTTCTCCTTTTATTATTTGGGGACTCTGGTTAAACAGGAACAGTAAAAATATTAACAATACTGCCATTAGCCTTTCTATTAAAAAAATTACAAACCATGCTCTAAAACATTACCTCTTAACTATTTCAAACCAACCCATCCCGAACACTAGACCCATCCATATTAAATGACATGCCTCATAAAATGGTTGGCTAAAGCTTAATATAGATGGTGCTTTTGAAAATCAAAAAAGTGGTCTAGGAGGAGTATTTCGAAATAACAACGGAAATTGGATAATTGGATTCCAAAAATTCAGTTACGTCCTATGTCCACTACACACTGAACTTCAGGCACTCCATGAAGGTCTTCAACTGGCAGTAAGATTCAATCTATCTCCTCTGAAAATAGAAACGGACTCCACAGACGTAATCAAGGCTATCACAAATGGACACGTCATACTAAACTCTTTAATCCTATCTTGCATGTCATTAATGCACCAGGCGAAAGGCCACCTACTTTGGCATAATTTCAGGCAGGGGAACGCAATTGCTGATGTGCTAGCAAAGGATGCAAAAAACTGAGGGGGGGGGGGGGGGA